>JABSTQ010000402.1:0-81106 GCA_013358835.2 Ixodes persulcatus
CTGTCTTGTTTACTCTATCAAGATATTAAGCCCTTGGTGAAGTCCTCGATTCTTCATTCCTGGCAACTGGAATGGGACATGGAGTCCAATAACGAGCTCCATGTTACCAAACCTGTTTTGGGATTTTGGGAAAGCTCTTCATGCAAGAGCCGACTTCATGAAACGTTGTGCCGTCTGAGAATTGGACACTCTTTTATAACTCATAGGTATCTGCTTTTGGGAGAAGACCCACCAGTGTGTGATCAGTGTGGTGACAGGCTCACTGTTTTGCATATCTTGGGGCTGTGTCCTGGCCTTGAGCCCAAGCGCCGCATTCATTTCCCTGAATTTTTTCAGCATCATATCCCATTTCATTCTGCTCTCCTTGTGGGAGAGAATCCTCTAGTCCCTTTTGCACGTGTGATAGAATTTCTTAGTAGTATTGGCCTTATTCACCGACTCTAGCCTTTTGGTTAACCTTCTGTGAAACCCGTCCTCTAGTACAATGATCCTTACAATTAGTTTGGCGCAGATGGCCTCGTAGCTTTTGCGCCATAAACCCTCAAAATAACTAACTAATTTTATGGAGCATGTTTTAAGGAGAACAATGCTTTTTATTTTAATGCCCTGACATGATTAGTTCCTGAGAAAAAAAATCTCAAAGAAGCGGGAAAGAACTACGAGGTTTTCACGATTGTCGTGTGTGGCGTCTTTGAATCACTCTCAATCTCATAGTATTCAAAAGAGAGCGTCTATATTTTTTTAGTGTGATATATATGCAAGTAGGTAAGACACAACTGCTGTTTATTATTCGTCGCTCAAAATTTGGTAAAAATCCCCAAACATGCCTCTGCGAACAACTGTGACCTAAATTGCGGATTTTATTTTGAGTCGACTATGTTTAGTATCGCTTTTAAAATAATACCACGTGTAGAATCTTTCATTGCCTTCCAAATTAAGCAAAGTTTTCGTTTTTATCATGTATGAGTACTGAGAAATAAATTATGAAACAGATGGTTTTCACTTTTCATTCAGCTTCAGCACGCTGTATAAAAAAAAAAAAACATTTTTAATTTTTTTTTTCTTGCGTCGCGTTTTCTTCACACCCTTTCAGCCAGAGTACATTCCGTTAGAGGTATTCGCCTTGGTTTTGAGTTTTAAGCCTCTAAATATGCTAAAAAATAGCAAATGCCAATGGTGGGATTTGACGATTTTCGAGTGTGGCGTTTTTGAACCACTCTCAGTCTCAAACTATTCAAAAGAGAGTTTCAATATTTTTTTATTGTGATATATATGCAAGTCGGTAAAACGACATTCCAACTACTATTTATTATTCGTCGATCCAATCTTTGTAAAAATCCCCAAACATGCCTCCGCGAACAACTGTGACCTAAACTGCGGATTTGTTTTTTGAGTCGACTATGTTTAGTTTTGTTCTTAAAATAATATCACACATGGAACCTTTCATTGCCTTCGACATTATGTAAAGTTCGTGTCTTAATCATGTACGAGTTCTGAGAAATAAATTATGAAACAGAGAAGGTTTTCACTTTTTGTTCAATTTCAGCACGCTGCAAAAAAATAGAAAAAAAGCTTTTTTTTATTTTTTTGCGTCTCATTTTTTTACTTTTTTCTTTTAGCCAGAATACATTCTGTTAGAGGTGTATGCACTAGTTTTGAGTTTCAAGCCTCTAAATATGCTAAAAAAGAGTAAATGCTGATGGTGGGTTGATGGGTTATAGCTGTATGTTTTATTCTTTATTATAATAATCTAAGGGACGTTGAATAGATACTCATTAAAAATGAAAGCCGTTTACAACTCCCTGTAACGCCGAATTCGAGCGCAGCTCTTGAGGAAGAGGAGGGAAGGGTACGGGGGAGGGTGGTCGCGTGACCTGGGGGTCACGTGACGATGACGTCATCAGTGACGATGACGATGCGGCTGCCAATGACGCCATCAGTGACGTCACTGATGACGTCATCAGTGACGATGCGGATGCCGATGACGTCATCAGTGACGTCACTGATGATGACGATGACGATGCGGCTGCCGATGACGTCATCAGTGACGATGACGATGCGGATGCCGATGACGTCATCAGTGACGTCACGTGTCCCATAATGCACCGCGCGGTTACGCCGACGCCGACTAAGGCCCCTGTATACTCGGAAAGGTAGCGCCATTTCCTCTTTCCACCGCTCTTTCCTCCTCTCCGCGACTCGCTCCCTCTCTCATTCCGACGCTAGCGCCGCCAACGGTGTCCCTCCGGTGAGCGCCGCTGCAGGAGTCTGCTGGCAAATCCTTCCTATATCGTTGTTTTCCGTGCAATTTCGGCTCGCAGCTTTCGTGTTTTTGTTAGAGAATATTAGTTACTGATGTCCCCGACACGTTTGCAAGTAGGTATGTCTGTTCATTGATTCACGTTGGGAGCAGGGACGCGAGCTTTGTCGAGGCTTCGGCTGAGCCGAAGACTCGTCTGCTTGGATCATTCGGCTCGAGGTCCGTTGGAATATTCCTCTTTAAAAACATTCTTAATATTGAACTGGACTGTGAAACACATCGTCCTAATTCCAATGCCTTTTCAACACGCGGTTGTCAAATCGTTTATCGCGAAATAACACTTGTTTCTGTTATTGGAGCGAGTTAACAGTTTGTTCCTTTTTGTTTCTGCCTTCACACGCCGAAGTGATGAGGCTAAAAACGTTAATGAGCGTTATGTGGGCGCTCGCAAGTGATTTAGTAACGCAGGGCCAGCACTAAAATTCCATACGTTTGATCCAACTTCGTCCTAGAACTCTGTATGCTTGCAATAAAGTGGCTTGGCTCGTTTAGTCCGATGTTTTTACGTTTTACGTGTTCCCGTGAAATTGATGAATGTGGCGATTTGCTCGCTTTGAACGCACTGCTGTTTCGCAAGGGTGACGATTTTCATTTTGATCTGGGAGGGTTTATGCGTACCAGAGGCCGAAGACCCGTTCTAATTGGCTTAATGAGTTCCAAATTAATAGTTGAAACAACACTCTTAGAAATGCAACCAGACAAAACATTGTATCGTTTCACGAGACCAGCTTTCTTGCGACCGGGTAATTTTTATTATTCAGCGCGTAGGCATTTTCAGTCAACTTAGAAATACACCCCTCCTGCCACACACACACACAAAATTCAACATAGCGCGAGCTCAACCTGTGTAAAAATCTAACCACTCTGATTCACGCTTTAGATGGGCAATTTATCCAGTGCAGTAAGACCGGTGACTGGTGGTCTTCGGCATGTAAAACACAGAAGTGACACGCAACCATATGCCTGTAGTCACACAAACAATTACAGTAAAACAGTTTTGTTCTCACGAGGCACTACCAATTTTTGTCTTCTTGTAGACGACACTGCTTCTATGCGAGTCTAAAATCATCTATTAAAATGCAGCCAGTCCAAAAAGCGTCTTTTATTGCTTTATTCATAACTAATAAGTATTCATAACTAAACTCACTTAGCGCATGAAATACGTGCAAAGCATCACTCTATCAATGAGGTGCAGAGTATAACAAATAAACACAGCTGCCTCACTTAATTTGGCCTACAGCAGCGCGCATTGCAACACTCCTGCTGCCACATTTGTTGGACATTTTCAACTTCTTGATAAGGCTTTCGTTCTCTTTTTTAACAAGAATCTGTATCCTTGTTTTCAGAAAGATACTGACGAGCTTGTCAAGGACAGCATGGCACTGGAAAGCAGTTAGCCGAAAACACAGAGTCCATAACTTTCTCCCTGAGCGCTTGTAGTGAAAGGTCGCTGGAGAGGAGGCTGCCCTGGTTTTTTCTGAAGTATGCCTCTGCTGTCTCTATTACCTGCATAGCAGGTGCGGAAGGCACTGCCAGGTGTTCACCACCTTTGACATAGGATTTTAGTTTCGTCAGCTCAGACATTGTGCCACCACTACCAACTGCTTGATTGCATGCATTGCACGATCCAGTCTTTTGAATCTGCTTCACAACGTAGCCAGCCAAGTATTCCAATGATTCTTGCTCGGCCACGTCAAGCAACAGGATGTCGTTGGGGTATTCAGCCGACTTTCTTTCCTTAGCAGCCTCTTTTGGTAGCATGCCAGTAAGGACGAAGCCCTCATCTTCAGCGTAGCTTCCACTCTTGCTTGGTCTTAAAAACTGCGCCATGGTCGCTGTTCGAAGTGCAGACTTAAACTCTACTACTCTCAGCACAGGGTTTTTTGCACGAAGTGTTGAGGAAAGATTTTCCAACGCATCTTGACTGAAACGACTCATGAGGAGGAAACGAAAGCCGTGTTCGTTTAGGAACAAGTCCTGAATTTGTAATGCTGCACTTGTTGCTAGGATAATACCAGTTTGGACGGGCTTCCAGGCGCTTTTTGTTCCATCTACAATGGCGATGGCTCTAAAAAGCTCTATTACGTCGTTCAAGAACGTAATACTGTCTTCATGCTTGGTGTCGTCAAAGTGGCTTAACGCCAGTTTCGTTGTTCGAGAAGACATTAGCTTGAACCATTTGAAAATGGTTTCTACAAACCAAGCGGTACTCAGCGCCTTCTGTTCTATCCGGCCATTCGAAACTAAAATTCGGAGGGCAGCTCCAGTGTCATGGTTCAAAAGGCTGAGAGCAAGCCCCACCTTCATTTTTTCAAAGTGACCTGGTTCTATGCAAGAGGGTTTTAGGTGGGGTGCCAGCTTCAACTCTGCTTGGCTGTCAAGTTCTACCAGCCTCTTGATAGGATCAATCTGGACCTCACAACATGGAAGCTGATGTTTTTCAACGACTGTCGCTGGCAGGTGAATAATCTTGTAAGGTGATTTCTGAGGTTTTTAAGTAAGTGGGGAACGTCCGGCATGAAGTACAACTTACGCACAGCGTCACATGGGTGAGGGCACCAGGTCTTGGTTTGGCTATACCTCCCCGCAACAATTCCAAATAGCTTCCACAAAGCTTGGTTCCCACCTCCCATGTCAGAGACAACAACATCAATTGTCAGCCCAATTTTTTCGCTGTCCCTGATGATCTGTATTATGAAGTCTTTCACAGACTTGGCATGGAAAGAATTCCCGTCTAAGTGGTACGCCACTGTTTGCTTCCACCTACTACTCACGCCGCCCAACATAAAAACCAGCGCATGGGTGGCTAACAAGCCTCTTGGGAGGCTTCCATCGGCCAGTGGGAGAGTTGGAGCACCAAGTAACGTTCCCGATGCATTGTCGAACACGCGTCCCGGCGTAAGTTGGATCTCGTCCAGCATCAATGTAGCATGACGTTCTTGTGGTTCCATGAGACCTACCTGCATGGCATAAAACGTACATGAGCAACACAATGAGAACATGTACATAATTATTTGGACAAAAGGTAAAAGAGAAGTATATAAACCTTGACTGCCAATGAATCCATGACGTCGACGAGCATCCCTGGCTGAAACTTGTAGCCTTCCAGATGACGCTGTAACGTCCGCTCTCCTGGTAATGGCTGCCCGATCTCTCTCACCAAATCATACCCTCATGACCCAGAACTTAACCTGATCTTCAAGGCTTTTATCAGTGTCTCCTGGCTCCATGACGACCCTCTCATTGTCTTTCTTTCCAGGTACCTGAACTGGTCAGGGTTCAAGTGGGATTTCAGACCCGACTTAAGGTTCTCCATTTCTTGCATTGCTGAATGTTTCTCCTTCCGAGCTTTCACGAGTTGTCGCTGCTTTTGTTCAAGTTGTCGTTCAAGCTGAGCAATGCGCTTGTTTAGCGCGGCTTGCATTGATGCAGCTGCAAAGTGAAAAGTATGTATGTGAAACGTTTTACCTAATGACCAACGCTGCAGTAAGGGGATTATTAACAGTACATGGTGTAAAACTCACAAACAGAGCTTTTGGCTGCAGCAGGAATCCTGTGCTGATCCTCTTCCAATATGGTTGCATCTAGGACCAGAGAAAGAGCCGAGAGCACTAATTGTGAGAACATGTTTTGCCAAAGTGCTATACAACTATGAAAACGGACTCACCAGCATCAGTGCTGGCTTCACCAGAATGGTGGTATTGCTCGTCGTCCAATGGAGTCGTGCCTCGAGCTGAAAACCGGCCGAGAGCGTCATTTGTAAGAAAATGCAGGCGTAAAAGTGTGATGAAACGATGAAAACGAACTCACCCACAGCAGTGCTAGCTTCACCAGAATCGTGGTATTGCTCGTCGTCCAATGGAGTCGTGCCTCGAGCTGAAAACCGGCCAAGAGCACCATTTGTTAGAACATGCAGACGTAAAAGTGCAATAAAACTATGGAAATGAACTCACAAGCATCAGAGCTGGCTTCACCATAATCGTGGTATTGGCCGTCGTCCAATGGAGACGTGTCTCGAGCTGAAAACCGGCCGAGAGCCCCATTTGTAAGAAAATGCAGGCGTAAAAGTGTGATGAAACGATGGAAACGGACTCACCAGCAGCAGTGCTAGCTTCAGCAGAAACGTTGCATTCTTCATCGCCCGGTGACGTTCTGTCTTGAGCTGAAAACAGGCCGAGAGCGCCATTTGTAAGAAAACGCAGGCGTAAAAGTGTGATGAAACGATGGAAACGGACTCACCAGCAGCAGTGCTAGCTTCACCAGAATCGTGGTATTGCTCGTCGTCCAATGGAGTCGTGCCTCAAGCTGAAAACCGGCCAAGAGCACCATTTGTTAGAACATGCAGACGCAAAAGGGCAATAAAACTATGGAAATGAACTCACAAGCATCAGAGTTGGCTTCACCAGAATCGTGGTATTGGCCGTCGTCCGATGGAGACGCGTCTCGAGCTGAAAACCGGCCGAGAGCGCCATTTGTAAGAAAATGCAGGCGTAAAAGTGTGATGAAACGATGGAAACGGACTCACCAGCAGCAGTGCTAGGTTCAGCAGAAACGTCGCATTCTTCATCGCCCGGTGACGTTCTGTCTTCAGCTGAAAACAGGCCGAGAGCGCCATTTGTAAGAAAATGCAGGCGTAAAAGTGTGATGAAACGATGGAAACGGACTCACCAGCAGCAGTGCTAGCTTCAGCAGAAACGTTGCATTCTGCATCGCCCGGTGAGGTTGTGTCTTGAGCTGAAAACAGGCCGAGAGCGCCATTTATAAGAAAATGCAGGCGTAAAAGTGTGATGAAATGATGGAAACGGACTCACCAGCAGCAGTGCTAGCTTCAGCAGAAACGTTGCATTCTTCATCGCCCGGTGACGTTCTGTCTTGAGCTGAAAACAGGCCGAGAGCACCATTTGTAAGAAAACGCAGGCGTAAAAGTGTGATGAAACGATGGAAACGGACTCACCAGCAGCAGTGCTAGCTTCACCAGAATCGTGGTATTGCTCGTCGTCCAATGGAGTCGTGCCTCGAGCTGAAAACCGGCCAAGAGCACCATTTGTTAGAACATGCAGACGTAAAAGTGCAATAAAACTATGGAAATGAACTCACAAGCATCAGAGCTGGCTTCACCAGAATCGTGGTATTGGCCGTCGTCCAATGGAGACTTTCTCGAGCTGAAAACCGGCCGAGAGCGCCATTTGTAAGAAAATGCAGGCGTAAAAGTGTGATGAAACGATGGAAACGGACTCACCAGCAGCAGTGCTGGGTTCAGCAGAAACGTCGCATTCTTCATCGCCCGGTGACGTTCTGTCTTCTGCTGAAAACAGGCCGAGAGCGCCATTTGTAAGAAAAGGCAGGCGTAAAAGTGTGATGAAACGATGGAAACGGACTCACCAGCAGCAGTGCTAGCTTCAGCAGAAACGTTGCATTCTGCATCGCCCGGTGACGTTGTGTCTTGAGCTGAAAACAGGCCGAGAGCGCCATTTGTAAGAAAACGCAGGCGTAAAAGTGTGATGAAACGATGGAAACGGACTCACCAGCAGCAGTGCTAGCTTCAGCAGAAACGTTCCATTCTTCATCGCCCGGTGACGTTGTGTCTTGAGCTGAAAACAGGCCGAGAGCACCATTTGTGAGAACATGGAGATGTAAAAGCGTTATGAAACGATAGAAACTGACTCACCAGCAGCACTGCTTGCTTCACGAGAATCGTGGTATTGCTCGTCCAATGGGGTCGTGTCCCGAGCTGTGAGGGCACTATTTGTGAGAACTTGCAGCTGCGAGAGTGCCATGCTTCGGAGAAAAGACTTACCACCCCGAAATGTCTGGATCTGCTGAACTAATGCTGATGCTGGTTTTTCAGCTGAAAGGCAGAGTTGTAAGACAACCTATCTGAGCCTAAATAAACTATATAGAATTTGAGTACATACCACACATCTCTTGATTTCTACGAGAGAGACGTCTTCTTGGTTTGGGTGGAGGATTATGAGCAAAGAGACTGGGAATTGCATCCCGTTTCAATTTTTTCTCCCCTGTCTTCGCGAGTATAAGGGGTTCAAACTGATCGATAGTGAAGTGATCCTGTAATGTAAGGTTGAAGAACTTTATCTTTCACGCAATCGAGACAACGTTGGAATTGCAACTGTACTGTAAATTATCGAGGGCAGTAGCATTGTGTACTAACTTGACACCTTTACCGCGTTGTTGATGTTATGAGACATAGCACACAGCGTAATCAATCACTAAATCGTACTCGCTTTCATGCAACTTCGTTGGCAAGCGGCGAGTTTATCAGATCAGCAAGACGCGTGGCAATCGATGGTCGTTAACTCACTCAAGCGCTGCGAGGAACCGGCATGTGAGCTGACAGATTTCATCATTACCATAGATTGTCCGTTCAGTATGTCTCGGTAATGAACGCGTGAGACACCATGAGGGCCAGGACAAGCCGTTCACTCGTGGTAACTCGAATCATGCCCCCACCCTTTCATTCGAACACCTCGTACTCCGATCATGTTTATGTTGACAAGTCAGCGAAGAACGCGGGCACAGCACAAGATCGCAACTTGGAATTGAAGCCCAGCAAAGCTTGGAAGTGGGCCGGTTTAAAGGGGTTATGACACAGAATATATAAAACATGAGATAACTATGGCTGAAGAACCCATTATGTGTTACCATGCATTTGCGATATTTTGTTTTGTAAACAGCCCGCTAGTTTCAGAGATACAGTCGTTTTTATCGCGGATCCTCGGCTCCCCCCACTGGGTGGGTCTTGGTTGTTCGGAGGTCCGTGACGTAGCCAGCCTCTGCTGCACGCGCGCCCCTGGTAGCGCCGCGGCGCAACCGGCGGAGCTGGGGCTGACTCGCTGCAAGCACTCTCCAACTAGCTGCTCTGGCATCAGCTTCCGAGCTTTCGTCGTCTTCGTTTCCTGGCATTAGAGCCGATGGAGACTCCTTCTTCACCCGCTTCGTCGGACTCTTCAAATTCTGGCGGTTCCTACGTCTTCGAGAGCGATCCCAGCAGTGACGCGAGCGATTACGAAGAAATTCCCGAAGTTGGTCATTTTGTTTTCGACCCGCTGGCGACCAGCTCCAGTGACGACGACGACGATGAGAGCGTTGCGGAGGACGACGGCGATATCGCCAGAGACGACGCTGAGGAGGCCGATAACGCTCAATGGCACGGTTTGGAATGGTGAGTGTTTTACTATACTATTTCGCAATCAGTGCGAGCAAATCGGTGCTGCAAGGCCGCGCATGTCATCTGAGTGACGCGTTCACGAACGTGTGGGTATAGCATGGGTATAAGGGAAAGTCGTCTGCTATTTGCACAGCTCGTGCGACTGTTGACCTCTTGAATGCGCTCACCGTTGCCATTGGCATCTTAACACCGTTGTTAAGTTCTTGGAGAGTAGGGGATTGCGTGACTATGATATCGGCAGGTCACCACTTATTCGCTCACAAGCTTTTGTTTTCCCATACCCACCGCTCGCGATGCGCTTTAGTACGCGCTCAGTTCGCGCTCTCTGCACAATGCCGCCCGTGTCCTGGCGTGACACTTCTTTATATTTTCTGTTTTTGAGATGCCATGCCGATAGCGGTAGCCAAGCCGCACCGCCGCTTGAAGCTGGTGGAACGGAAGGTCGTACTGCAGAGCCCAGAATTCTTCGTACGTTCAAATCCCAACTCTGCGCGTCAACAACCGCAGTCTGCTGTGTATTTAGATCGGAAAACTCCAGGCTAGGAATGTCGCCATAGAATGGCAGACAGAAGTCGCGGTCTGAATATTACTCGCACATTTGCTGAAACAGCGTCACGAATTATCTTTTGTAAATGTATAACAGGCTGAAGTTGAGCTAGTTGGTACATACTTTGAAATTAAACGGTCAGCTAGACGATAGGGACAAAACACAGACAGGGAGAAACAGAAAGAGAGACATACACACATACATACAGCGGTGTGTATGTCTCTCTTTCTGTTTCTCCCTGTCTGTGTTTTGTCCCTATCGTCTAGCTGACCGTTTAATTTGGAACTTTGTAAATGTACTTCAGTCAAAGTTGCGACTAGTGGGGAGGCGTGTACAAACATTTTCTCGGCGGAATGTCAGCTGCCCTTTATCCTTCAGGTGAGAGTGTACTGTTTCGTCCAGTAAGGTGCGGCTATATGTTTGTTGTCACTTGTGTCAGTAACAAAATACTCATGCTCTTGGCAAAATTCGGTGTATTCCAGGTGCGGGTGTGGACTCTGTGAAGTGATGGGCACAGCCACCGACAATTTGTGCTGCCACAGCATCCAGAAACTGCGAGAAAAAATTCCAACAACTGAAATATGCATCACTATGCACCCTACATTTCTTGGGGGTGTTCTAAATCAACATGCAATTGAAATAGCGTATTTCAACTTAATGGAACATGAGCGGGAAGCCATCAATGCCCCAGATCTCCACAGGTAAGAACCAAAAACTTGTTTTGTTTTCATTGTGTTCCTCTTGCAGAGGGGCAAAATAACACATGCTTTATTTTCTTTCTTTGCATAGGCGGTACAGGTTGACGGCCTATAATCAATTTGTGTGGTAGGTTTGGCACAAGCTTGGACGCCACCACCGCAAGCCACTGCCAAGCTGCGTAGTCGTCAAGATCCGGGCACCCTACCCATCTGAAACATATACGGGCTTCAGATATGTGGAATACTAAATACTTATATTACATTCATGCACATAGTTTGAAGTCCTTCACTGAGAGGGAACTGTGTAAATATCTGTGTCTAACTTTAGAAATATAATTTACTCCGAGCGAATGATTATGTGAGGGTGACCAACAAACAGGCCAGATTTAGCATTGTTGCTCACATTGTGAGTGGGCATACAAGGGAGGTTCCCCAATGCTTTAAAAAATATTTGCAATAGAGGCAACAATTTAGGAGAATACTTCGATCAGAGGATTAACTCCGGTAAAGCATGTGTTCCTATGGGCTACAACGAATTTCTTTTGTATCTTACAAGCAGTTTGATAGTTAGCTCTCAAGGAAGGCTGAATCTCTGGCGACGCTTCCTAACAAGTTCTTGGGTAGGAACATGTGGTTGGCTCTGGCTGAGTGGGGGAGGCACAGGACGTGATGTTGAGCAGCGGGCAGTCGGCTGCCGCTCTAACTGCAGAACCGTCTCCAACAACCGGTCAATGTAGTCTGAAAGATCAAACATGACATCACTGTCTGGCTTTGTGCTGACAACAGAATTAGAACAAGAAGCTCCAAATGCTTGGGGTGCACATGGAATGATTGAGCATGCGAGATTTTGAACCATATTTTGGACAAGTGTTGTCTGTTGTATATTGTAGTAGAGGGCACATTTGCATTCTCCTACCTGAAAATTAAAAGCGGTAAATATACAAGTCAGATATTGCAGCTGCAGGAGGTTTTGTTATGCTGCTTTGTATCCCCGAGCAAAAACTGTCTCACTGAATGTATTTAGCACAACGTTTACAGATACAAGTCAAAAAGACTTAACTAGCTAGTGCTCCAGTTGTACACAAGCACATGTAAATTGACAAAAAGAAACTAGTGTATTCCCGTGCCAGTGCCACTAAGATTATTAGTTTCAACAGGAACATGCAACATGCTATAGTTCTTATACAAGTTAAGAATGAGCACAATAAATACAACCATGTACCAGCTAAGACAATGAGTTGCTCCGCAGACCAACCAAGAAAAGCTGTAGCCATGAAGAGATATCTGATGTAAGTGTGACAGACAGAATAAAAGTGAACTTTGAAGAACACAAAAGCTTTCAGCCTATCCACTCCGATGAGAAGGCAAGAGCAGCGGAGCTGTACTATGTGCCGCCATCTATGAGCGATGGCGACAACCAGACAACCGGCAAGCCGGTTGTCTAATTGCCGCCGTCGCTTATAGATAGCGGTAGCTGTCCAGAGGGTTGTCGAGATTTATTTGTCCACGGACACGAAACTGGGGAAAGTAGACCTTAACAGCTCCGCTGTAAAAAATATTCAGGGGAAACAGCTGTACGCCACCCGAAACATGGAATGTGAGCTGTTAAACAAACATATCACACCTTTTATCAAGTCTAACTCTTAGAAATTTGCAGCATCTGTTTATTTGCTGGTGCACCTTTTGTGCTTGTGTTTACTGAGGTGAACAAAAGCAAGTGACATCAGTCAGTGCCCTTTTATATCCTGTCCCTGTGTATTTGCGCCATTTCTCTCTTCTGCTAATTCAATGTATTGACTCGCTCAGCTGCAAAGGTTGTCACAGCCTCAATAGCGGACTACTTGAGCATTGCGCAGAAACAGTGGCCGGCGACAATGAGGACGTGGGAGGAGCTTCTGGGGTATTCTTAACCCGTACCAGACTATAGAAGTCTGCAAGAGCATGGTATGCTGTGGCAACCTCGATGGTATCGGCCTGCACAAGTATTGAAGCTTTGGCTAGTTAGTGGCAACACATAAACAGTGTGAAGACAATGGACAGAGAGGCAGCATCGTTTCCAGTAAGTCTTCTACTCTGTCCGTTGTGTTTGCTCTGTTTATCTGCTATTGAAGGCTTTCACAAAACAAGGGGGATAGCGTGTTTGTCATGTTTCTTCCACTTGTTCTAAAAGAAAATAAATATATTCACTGTATGTGGCATCCTCCATGAGTTCTTGGACCACTGGTTCTCCACCTTGCGCCTTCGGATATTTTCTTTTCCATTGTAGTTGTCCATCTTTTGTTTTACGCTGCTTTCTGTTTGAATTTTCATTGTAATGCAGTGCTGCTATGAAGGTCCTTGAAAGAGGAAATTTAGAACTATTACTGAAATATTGTCACAAATGACAGAGAGAGGCAAGGAGTAACTAAGGAAAATAATGTTTAATGGGGCGAACTAGTGCCCAAAACGGAAGAGAATAACAGTAGATCGCGGGCGTTGAATCTTGGCACAACAGCTAGGACAAGTGCTAGCGATAGACTGACTGTCTGCAGCCTTGGGTGCACTCTTTTAGAGCCATTGTGTACCGCCCAGGAAGTACTAGAACTAGAACAACACAATGTACAGTCGACAGCAAAAGTTTGCAGTGCACTCCTTTATAGCCATCGCGTACCGCCCAGGAAGTACTAGAACTAGAACAACACAATGTACAGTCGACAGCAAAAGTTTGCGGGGCGCGGGAGCGTCAGCCGAAATGACTGGTTGCGCCTTCTGACGGCGCGCGGCCGCTCTCCAAGATTCATGCTTCGAGAATGTGCTTCCTTTCGTGCTCGAAGTGATGTCTTCTTTGCTCGCTTCCCCCTTCACCCTTCTGCTCCCAGGCAACAACAATTCGCATGTAGCCAACAAGAAGACAGTTGAGTTGTCGCCATTTTATACGTACCACCCAACAAATAGATGTGAATTGAATATTTTCTTCTATTATTTATAATTGTTTAACATTGTATTGTCATCATCCTCCTCCTGCCCCCAGGTAACAACAGTCCATTTGTAGGCAACAAAAAGCCAGCCGAGTTGTCACCATTTTATGTGCTCGACCGTTTCACGGGCATTGTGTCGCCTTTCACCGAAGTACTACAAGAAATGGCGAAAAGTGAGGCAGAGATAATCTGCTCCGAAATTTCCAGCCAAGCACAAGAAGCGGTCATCAGAGCATCTCAGCTGCTCAAACTCGGCTAGCTCCTTCCGCCATCAGCGAAGCCACTACATGCACTGGAGATTTCTGGGGACTTCCCCATGCTCTTTGTAACACCAAAAAAACATCAGCTGACAGCAGAGCAAAGTGCATTTTATGCCAATCGTGTCGTCTGCGAGTCCTTGCTCGAGCTCTGTGTGGAAACGATTGGGCAGTCGAGCTGCTTAAGGTATGGCGATTACTTGGGCAGAGTTGCATAGCACTGAAAAGGGTATTGTACTGCAGGGAGGGATTCTCATACATTTTTATTTCGGGGCACGTACATCTCGCTTGATTGCCGAGGAACCCCTCCCAGTCTAGGGATTGATGCAGTGCACAAGGCCGCAGGGCTTGCAAATAATAATGCACACACTAGGGAGTGCGTGGCTCAGGGTTCTGCATCAATGGGTAGCTCAGATCTGCTAAAATAGTGCTGAAACTGGAAAAATGCTTCACTTGGAGGCAGGTGTGGTTGAGTAAATTGATGAGCTCAAAGAAACCCCTAGGAACTCATTTTGAAAACCTATGTTCTGCTGTGTACCTTTGCTTATATAAGTTTATGTTCTTTCATCTAGATGGCACAAAGAGCGCAAGACACGCATCAGCAGCACGACTGCCCACACAGTCCTACGTGCCCGAAGAGGCCCAAGGGAGGTTGCTGAAGCACTCCTGAGACCGAGGAAATTTTCCTCAAAGGCTACATCCTATGGTATGTGTAGGGTTCCATGTTTTCGGGTAAAGCGGTAAAAGACTTCTCGGCAAACCTTTCCTCATCTTCAATTTATCTGTGAAACTCCACTTCCCAAAACTGTAGTGACAAAAAAAAGGAGGATATTTATGGGATATTTTACAGATGTCTTGCACAAGGTTAATGATTGCACTGAGGAGAGGCCACTAAAGTCTCTCTTTAAATCTTGCACAATTGACAAAAGGGGCATATTGTCGGGTCCATTCATCACAACTGATTTTCTGGGTCGCGACAAAAGCCAGTTTATGCATGGGATTGTGCCTGCCGCTGTTTCATTTTCAGTTTAGACTATATCATATGGGCTTCTTGCAGGAAGGAGGAGGCAATGCTTTTTGGTCCTGTGGATTTCAAGTAAATCTTGCTCACATAAAATGGCTGTCTGTTTCCTCCCACATGGGTTTCTGTGGGTGGTGTCTACGGTAGCTTTTTACGACCAACCAACCTCAGAAGTCACATAAGCACGAAATGTGTAGGTCAGTCCCTAACCGCTAAGTGATTTTGAAAAGAGTCATTTTTCCAGTGACCGAGGGTTGATCCTCGGTCATTAGCATCGAAGACGAGTGCGCTACTGACTGAGCTATAGACCCAGCTCGCAGGAACGGTACAAGCAGAAGCATGCGTTGTGAGAAAGCGCGTGGAGCGAAGAGGGGTGGAAAGGGCAAGAAAGAAAGGAGCAGAACGATGGTGCATAGAAGCAGCCCGTGAATGGAGAGCTGGTATATGGGCTCAGCAGGTTGTGTCGCTGCAGTGGCTGTGAAACAGCAGCGTGCCTAGCAGCCGTCAGGAGGCCATCGAGCCCCGGATCTGGCAACTTACCGTCGCAAGCAGGCCCGGCAATCAGACGAACTGCGTCAAGGTCAAGGGGCGGAGGCTGCTTGAGCTTGACGCTTTACGATATAATCATTCTTCGCGTCGATCGTCAAGCATCAACGCGATGTATTTCGCGTCGGAAGTGCATCGATGCGAAGAAGGACGTTGAGCATTGACGCTCAACGCCTTTCAACTTTTCAACCTAATGTTGAAAGACTTCTAAAACATTCAAAGTATTTTCGTAAAAATTTATTTTGTTTAAAAACCCTTTTTGCCAACCATGGCCCTATAAAGCTACTGCATTTAAACGCATTTGGTAGAATGACTAAACATGCGCAGTAAAGCTTTTTATTCATAATTGTGAATGAGAAATATTAAAGCATTAAACCTCAATAAATGCCGCATGTCAAAAGGTTTGAAGCTTACAAGTAAAACCCAGAAAACGCAGATTTTCCAATATAAAATAATGTGGAAATATGGGGTCCAGTATTTGTAATATGCAGAGTATTCTTTGTTCCAACTTTCATAACTCTTAGGACTGCGGACAGAACCTCTGGCCAGGAGGGACTTCGAGCAGCAATTTGGTGTTGCAGTCGTAGAGGTAAGATGACACTCTTAATTCTAATCCTTGTGTGACTAAGGTCAGCAATAAATGGTTGGTGCCTAAAATAAAAAAGCACAAAATTTTTTTTTTTTTTTTTAATGAATGGTGCATTGACAAATTTATAGTAGTTGCACGGAGGCTTTAATTAAAAATAAATAAGTGGCATAGTCTTTTTTTTAAAACTTCCTCGGTGTCTTTGAGGCAAGGCATCGGAGTGCAGATCCTCTGTTGACAGGTTCAAATCCCAACCGAGGTGCCCGCAATATGACGGAGACTTGTTGCGGGAAAGGTGCCGTGTAACCACGATTTTGACTGCACATCAAAAGATCCCTAGTTGGACAGAATGAATTTTCAGTTGTTCACTGGGGTGTGCTGGATGGCCCTAGTTAGTTTGGCACGTGAACCCTCACATTTAAATTTTCAGTCTTTCTTAAAGACACGTGCACTGAACCATGGCAGTGCAGTAGGAAGGAATAACAGTCAATGTTTCAACGGCTACAGTTTCTTACTCGAGTTCTAATAATGCATTGTGTACCTCATCTTCGCTCTTTGGTCATGATGCAACACTGTGGTCCACTGTATCTCTTTTGTAGATGTCCTGCAGTTCACACGGTGTTGATGCCTTTTGCTACAGGAGGCATAAATGAAGTGGTTTGCTTCGAACTAATTATTCAGTGAGCTTTTCAGGTCGGCCTGTTCCTGCATCCGGACCAGCCATGGCTTTGCGGAAGTCCCGACGGCATTTTTAAGTTCACCGATGAAACATGCTTGCTCGAGGTGAAATGCCCGTATAAATGCAAGGACAAAAAATACTTGATGCCTCAGGGCAAAGCATTGTACGCTATCTGCAGTGTGCTGATAACAACATAATGCTAAAAGAGTCCCACAGATACCACACACAGGTTCAGATCCTGCTGTACTTGCTAAATGCGAGAGAGTGTTTTTTTTTTTCGTTTACTCTAGCAAGCAGAACATCACAGTTCGAGTGGCCAAAGATGATGCCTTTCTTCAGCAAGCAGTTCCTGCTTTGGAAGATTTCTACTTTAAGTGGTTTCTACCTGCCCTTGCTAAGCAGTGAGTTTGGGAACGGGTGAATAGTTTTTCTGTACGTGAAATGTGTATTCTCTAGCAGTGGCAGTGACTGTATTTTTAGTCTTTAATCCATTTTAAAAACATGTATATTTGCTCAAAAACTGTTAAATCTCTCGATAGTACAATAAAAAGAAAAAAACTTGAGAAACGTGTTTATGTATTACTGGTTCTCCCTTCTCAAGTAAATGCACACATTCTTAGTCTAGTACCATAAAATACAAAGCAGCACATGATCTACTATCACAAGAAATGAAAATAACATCCAGTTTTTTGGCCTGAATAAATAAGCTATGCATCGCAAAAAATTCACCAGGATATGACGCTAGCAGAGGGGACACGATGCTAAATGGACCTTTTGGCGAATATGTGCTGCCACCTAGACACGCGACTGGGTTCGAGACCAAGTGACTAGAAAACAATGTGTGCGCGCGGCCTCTCCTAGCGTCACGCCTCTCCCACCCGTTCGACACCCAAAGCGTCGGCCACATCCTGTTCACCCATTGAGGCGCTGTGACCTATATATGGCTCCCCCAAACTCGCCTTTGTCCCCAAAATGCGTTATCTTCTGCCCCGTAGTCGACATAAAGAAACCACCTTCGCTCTCTGCTCAGCGAGAAGGAAGAGACGGAGGGTACTAGAACCATTTACTCTCGAACCAATGTTTCTATAAAAGGTCCATTGTTGAGAACGTGACGTTACCTGAATCGAGATTAAAAAAAAAAAATCTCTACAAGCTGACGTTTATGGCATTGTGGGCACCTCTGGGTTTTATTGCAATTAATTAAATTCATTAGGAAGAAAGACGCAACTGTCTTCCTTACAAGCTTTCACGCCATAATAAATCTCTACATGTCAGTTTTCATTGCACAAGCATTGTGCTTAAGTGGCTCAGAGAATTGTTTTTCTTTTACCTTTTCATCCCGATTCACGCCATGTTCTCAAGCTTACATTCTATCCTCACTGCCAGATTCATATTTTGGTGAACTGTTTGACACATGAATGCAGATGTTACTAACGCCTAATAATTGGTGGCTGAAGATTTGCAAGAATACAGCACATGTGGAAGACATTCGTCATGCATGGAATGAGCTCAATCGGAATGCGGTTGTTTAAGATATTATACACTTAGATTCTCTGAATCATTCTTTCCACGTGTATTCGCACTTGGGCAACGTTGTACGTGTCTCTAACCTCTTCTGCGTTAAATTGGGGTCCATGAAGGAATGGTGGCATAACAATCACAGCGTTTCCATTTTATAAAACTGTTCGGATTCCAGGGAATCCTTTATCTGCAAGAATCACATCTCCAGGCTGAACCAAATTTAAAAAACCAGAATTGACAGTGACATGCGCATCAGATAGCCTACCTCCAAAAGCCTCGGAGTAAAAACAAATCATGCCGCCTGGTGTTATAGCAACTAAAATTTCAATGTATATCCCCCTTTGTAGTTGGAATAAAGTGTTCGTTGTTGCTGCACAGTTAGTGGCTGCTCAGTGCGAATCTCTGTGCAGTCAATAATCATATTGCAGCCTGGATAGTGCAGCTTAAAGCTGTCTGGCATCATAGCCCGAATAACTCTAGCTGGGGGACGAAAAATCCATTTTTTCGTTGCCACGGCAAGGGTCTTCAGCACACTCTTGAAGTGCCGCGATGCGGAAGTTTCATTTATAGAGAAAAGAATGGCGAGGGATGAATAGCTAATTCCAAGTTTCAGTTTCATCAGGAAGAGAAGTAGCCTGTTCTCCATTGAAACATCACACTTGCGTTCGGAAGAAATGGGAAGTAGGCTTAAAGCAAAGCAAACACCACTTGGCTCACACTGCATAGATCTTCAAGAGCAGTGGCAGACTTTGCAATGGTGTCATAGCCTGCAAAGAAGCTTGTCCTATGGTCAGGACCACTATGCCTGCTGGCAACGTCTGGCTTGTGCTGCACGCCACAGTCGCTGGTCTCGCAGTGCATCACTTGAGTCGATGCTTCTGGTCCCCGAATGAAACATGTAAACACAAAAAAGCTCTTGGTATAAGTGCCTGTGTCTTCAGTTTATGTTTCCTGAAAGAGTTTTAAAAATTTGATGCTTAATTAACATGTCCACTGCATAGGTCTCCCAGTTGATCATACCACATTAAGTATATGATTGTTATAGCCCAATAAAAGCCAAAAATGCACCAATGCTTCGCCTCCATTTTTCGCTCGGCGAGTTTAGTCACGTTTTGACTCGCAAAACGTCAAAGTACTATTGAAGGTAGAAATCTCGAACTGGAGAAGTAGCCTCTGGCTCAGTCTTACTTATATTTGACGATAGTAAAAATTCACCAGATACTATTGGGTTTTTCCTGCTGCTGCTAGCCTTGAAGAATGACACAAGGCACTAATTCAACAAAAGTCATTTATTCACTTACCGCCGCAAGCCGCAACGCCCTCCCCCAACCCCATGCATACATTGTGACAGCTTACGTTCTTGTGTGCGACAGAGCACCACTGGTGTAGACGACTGCACCTGGCCACCTTACGGGGGATATCATTAAGGATGATTAACCTACAGGCAACCTGGGCTACAGTTCTGTGCTTCCACGGTGCCCCGATTTCTTCCCTCTTCAAGCAAAATGAATAGGGGACAGCTCAAGATGTCTTGGGGTTATTCTTTCCTCGGTGTCTTCAACGGCCAGGTTTTTGCACATGTTGATGCCCAGGGGGGACTGGATCGTCGTGTCCACTCTTTGGACCAATGACTGTATCCCCGACCAGGATGGATGCGGCTGTGGTGGGTCTAGAACAAGACTGTTGCTGCCCTTCTGGTGGCTGCAACAGTCACCAGAAGGGCAGCTTCAAAATGGTGCCCATTCAACTGTGTTGGCAGCGAGTCGCCCACAAAGGCAATTGAATGGAAGCACAATTCCTCCCTCCTTCCTGCCCAAAGAACAAAAGAAGTCATAAATGCTGCTCGATGAGAGCTCGTACATCCTCTTGCGTTGTCTTCCTTGCCATCGCAGGCTGTACTATGGTGGACATGGTGTGGAAATTCCCAAGAGGTGGTTGGGGTCGTCTCTATCTGGAATCTGTGGTGCATCTACTCCTCCAGGTTCATAAAAGAGCTTTATGTCAGTCACATGAAAAGACCTACACCTCACCAGATCTGCAAAGCTTGTGTGTGAAAGAGGTTGGAAAACTCTTCTCGCAGACTTCCCACCATTTAACACTGAAATGATGCGAAGCCCCTATCCATGTCACCCAGCAGACATGTTTACCATGGCACCTGATCTCCTACCTTGAACTGCAGATTCAGTCGCCCTTCATTGTGTTGCTCGGCCTTCTGCAGTCTTAAGAAGTCGAGGCTCTCCCGAGCTATTTGAAATTTTTCTGGGACATACTTCCAGAGATCTGCCAACGACATAGGGGTGAGCTGCATGCATGCTGGTTCTGTGATAAGAAAACGGTTCCTATGGGAATAAGAGTTCTTTCCCAAACTTTAGTTGGGCTGGAATAAAACCCGATAGACTGGTTAATTCTTACGCTAGTAGCGAATGCCTTTTCTTGCAAGTTTTACACCACAATCCTTGTACCACTTCATGTGCACATTATTTTAAGCTTTTGCTCAACTCTGATATTTGCCTGCGAGTGGTACAGCAGCCTTTTCATGCCATATTCCTAGTGAAATACAAGCAGCCATAAACAACTTATTAATGATACTTTTAAATGTAAGTCACCTCACGGCTTGGCCTTCTTGCATCTGGCCAGGCTAGTTGCAACCAGTGTTGCCGAATCGTGGGAAATTTCCCATATTGTAGGAAAAAGCATAACAGCGAGGGAAAAAGAGAAACCAGATTTTAAACACATGTAAAACGTGGGAAATGTTTTTTTAGTAAAATACTAAACCAAAATTTCGTAATTTTCTTATCTATATCGAACAAGAGAAAGGAAGTGGCACTAGCAACTCAGACAGTTTGCTGTTTTGAAGAGCCAATCTAATTCATCACGACTTACATCATGTGCGTGCTGTAAGCCTGCCGGTACAGTACTGCCGGTTCGCGAGCTTTCCTCATCGCTAGCTATGCACACACGTCCTCTGTGAGTGCTATAGTTCATGGATAGCACAGTGGGTGGGGTCCCTTTCACATCACGAAAACAAGCAGGCAATTTTAGTTTAGTTTATTTAATGGCCCGCTTGCCTTCATTTAGTTCCCCTGGTTCATTCAACCAATGCATAGTGCGGAAAAAAAGGGGAGGGGAGACCAGTTTGCCGAATGTCAACTTCTACATTTCGTAATTTATGCGATGGAAACTTCTACAAAACAAAAACATACGTGAGGTGTGGCTGTATTTAAATATACTTGGGGTCATGCGTATCTTAAAAACGACTTCTGTCACTAAAATGGTGTTGTGGGAAAAAAAGGGAATTTTCGCCGCTCGACGAGGGAAAAACCGAAGTGGCAGTGCGGCAACACTGGTTGCAACTCAGGACAACTTTACAAGTCTTGCTCCTCTGCGTCCAGCCAGAGTCAAACCTTGCATATAGTATATCACGAGGGACTTGCGGCAGTGTGCGAGGTACCAGGGTTCGAGATGGGGAGCCGAAGACTTTATCGTCCCCCCCCCCCCCCCCCCCCCCCCCCCGGTGGGTAGGTTGTGCTGCGAACCTCGCGTTATATCAACCAAAATCGCTGGCCCGGATAGGGCCGGGTTGGTAGGCACTGTCTCTTCTTCAGGGGCATAGCAGAAAAGAAACGCAACGACACAAAAGCCAAGCCGAAGTGCAAGACGTGGAACACGACAGCCAAAATTTTTGCGAAGCAACGGATCACCCCATAAATGAAAGCAAAGCGAAACGAGTTTGCGCAATTAGCAACACTCATTTTGTCGAGCAGTCAGTTAACACAAGCATATACTAACCGCCACGTGAATATATACATATCACCAATGCCACGGGTACCATACTCCCAGGGATGCCGCCTTTCGACCGATTGCATCACGCTTAGTGGTTATCCACCTTGTATTTTGGCTTCCATTGTACTGTACCACTGCATATATACCTCATTATATCTTGTATTATGCCAGGCTATGTTGGAACTCGGGATAACTTTTCACGAGTCTTGTTCCTACAGCTGCGTCCTGCCGGAGTAGAAGCTTGCATAAATATCACGAAGGACTTGCACAGTGTACAAGGTATCCCGGGATGGGGAACCGAAGACTTTATCATCCCTCTGATCAGTGTATTGCAACAGTTAAGATACCAGTTGTTGCTCTGAACTTCCTGTTCCGTCTATCAGAACCACTCACCCAGACAGAGCCGAGCTGGTAAGCACTGTCTCTTCTTCATGGGCATAACAGTAAAGAAACTCCACAACACAGAAGCCAAGCCAAACCGCAACAATCAAAAGTTTTGCAAAGAAAGGCAATGGAAGTCCTGCAAATGCAAGCAAAGCGAAGTGCAAACTTTTCAACCAGCAAAATGGCTCTGTAAAAACAAACCCAGTTTGCAGCTGTCCTCTTGTAAGAGCAGCCTAACACGTACAGGCGCCAGTGTTGGGTTTCCCTTGCTGCTGTCCACCTTGAAGGATGACACAACATACTCATTCAACAAGACGTAATTATGTGTTGACTACCAGTGTCACAGGCCTGCCGTGACCTAACGCTCCTCTGCACGCACTTCACACTTTTTTTTTATTGTCGACAGACCCCCTGGCATGTATTATTGCATGTAGCCACCATGCAGGGGAGAATGCTAAGGATACTCAGCATATGGTTCACTTGGTTGGCATCAGGATCGTAGTTAGGGGGGGGGGGGGGGCTTATGGGGCTTTAGCCCCCCCCCCCCTCCCCCCTTGAAATCCAGCCGACCCTATAATATACACATGCATTCGGACCCCCCACCCCCTCTCTGACCCCAAGTCGCATGAGCTTTTCCGAAAAAAAATCTACATTCTGCTTTCCGCACGCCGTCACATTTGTTACCAGACTGGGCATTAAATTTGGTTGTCGAAACAAATAAAACTTTGTGCTATGAAAATCCACTATTTAAACTCGCAGGTTTGGAAGGTCTTGGTTGCGACCGCGCGTGCCGAACGGCTATGCACGCGTACAACTACGACTGCCGGAACGGGCCAACGGGTGTCTCGCTTGAAGGCCTGATTCTCGACGTCACAGCGAAGCAACAACCGGCCCGATTGTGCCTACTGTATTTCCCTATGTGGCCGTCATCGTCTGCTCCATCGCCTGCTTCAGTGGTTTGTGTAGCAGATAATGAAACAGATGCTCACGCCGAGTGTCTGTTGCTATAGCATACGATGAAGTTAGACGTGCACGTGGAGCGTCAAATACATGAGTGAAAATGCCTTACTGCTGTGCGAAGGGCTGCAAAGCCCTTCGCTGGACGCTGGACGCTGGCACTGGACGCCATTTTCGAGGGCGCTGTTTATACTCCGGGTCGCTGCTTTGAAGCGTTCTTCCGCAGAACGAGCGCGCGCGCTAGAAATGCTCGTCTCAAAGCAAGGAGCGCGTGCTAGCTCGCGCTTGTGGCCGAGGGAGTGTTCGCGTGCGCGTTGCAAATGAACTGGAAGCTCGCAATCAGCTCGCGCTCAGCAGTCACGCACACAGCTGTGGTCGCAGGTGAATGCGACGTAGTTGCGACGCGGCCCATACTCTCGTCAAGCTTCAGCCTGTTTGCCGCTTGGGGCGGGTCGGGGATCTACTAACGAAACGTCATGCGCAGGCCTTGTATTCTAGGTGGTATTGGTCTAAGTGACTCTTAGAACAACTCGTATAAATGTTATTTTGCCGAGTAGTTTACAAAACGAGTTCGTCAGACCATGCTTTCCAAGCCTGCACATCTATTTTCGTTCACTTACTTGGTGCGTCGCACTGCCGTAACCCACTTCTGTCGCCGTGTCGCTTCCCAAGATCTCGAAGGGAAGCGGTAGAGCTTGACGCACGAGTCCCCTTCGCGACTGTGGCAGTCCTCCACGCAGCAGTAGCGACGTTTATTATTTTTTTGGGGGTCTAGCAGCAGTCGAGAGGTCACAGGAACCCGGTGAGGCCATAGAGACGTGAGACTGGGCTTACTTTTACAAAAAGAACAGTTCCCAAAAAGGCTCACGCCGATTCGAAATCTCGCAATCACACGTGGTTTCTAAATCCGCCCACCCTGGGTAGGCCTACCCAGTTTTCTTATTTTGCAGCCGCTAGATGGCGCAACGTGTAGCGCCAAACTGCATTGCAGGTTGCCTATACATTCATATTTATAATTATATGGCAAATTCGGGGTCCAAATGACTTCTAGTGATTGTCAATGACCATCAGTTCCTATTTCGAGTTATTTGATTGTGTGAAGACTGAGTTAGCTTCATATGGCTATTATTGGCTATATGACCATGCTTATAAATTATATGGCAGATTCAGAGTTCAAATGACTTTTGCTGACTATTAATGACTATTAATCACAATTTTGAGTTATTTGATTGTGCACTGGCTGAGTTGGCTTTCAATGTCTACTATTGGCTATACAATCATATTTTTATTTATATGGCTGATTCAGGGATCTAAATGACTTCTAGTGACTATCAATGGCTATTAGTCAATATTTCGACTTACCTGATTGTGTGCAGACTGAGTTGGCTTCATATGGCTATTATTGGCTATATGCTCATGTTCATAAATTATATGGCAGATCCGGAGTTCAAATGACTTCTACAGACTATTAATGACTATTGGTCACAATTTTGAGTTACTTGATTGTGTGCGGGCTAAGTTGGCTTCCAATGGCTATTATTGGCTATACAATAATATTTATAATTATATAGCAGATTCGTGATCCCAATGACTTCTAGTGACTATTCATGGCAATTAGTCATTATTTTGATTGTGTACAGTGAATGCAAGCTGATTGCATCCACTGGCTATTATTGGCTATTTGATCATATTAATTATATGGCGAATTTAGGATCCTGATGACTTCTATAGACTATTAATGACTATTATTCACTATTTCGAGTTTTTTAATGTGCGCGGACTGAATTGGCCTATAATGACTGCTATTGTGTATTAATCAATATCTTAAGGTAACAGGCTTCAGTTGAGCTTGTTGGTGCATAATTCGCGTCTCCAGCTCGACGCTCGCCCTCCCGCGGCAGAAACGGGAAGCGCTGTAGTGAGGGTCCCCGATTCTCCTGCTCAGCGGGCACGGCGGAACTACTCGCGATCATGGCTCGCGAAATGTCATTTCCGAATGCAAACAACACTATTCACGGTCCTAACGTAGTGCTGCAGCCGGTATGGGATTGTACCTCACTGGAGAGTTTTAGTATTGCGCATAGAATGCGCATACAAGCAAACGCCAGCGGTGTGCGTTTGTCTTAGGGTTGCGTGCCCCACGTTGCGCGTGCGCCTCATCGCCATGCGCCATCCAAGAGCGCAATTTCGGGCTCCGCGCACGCGCAGTATGGAACACGCAAAGATAACGCAGACACAGAGCGCTTGCGTTCCCTCGTATACAGCAATACTAAAACTCACTAAGTACTGTTTCACCGGCTTCCAACGCCAACGAAACGTGCTGCAGTGAGCAGACGTGCAAGCAGGTAGGCGTCCCTTCGATCTGGAAAGGCTGAGATTGGCAAGACGACGGAGCGTAAAAATGAAAGTAACTAAGTGTTATGAAAAGATTAACAATTAAAAAAATGTTTTTTCTTTAATTTTTTTTTCCACTTATGGGCAGTTGGTCGTGAAGGATATTGGCGGCGACTTTGGACGTTTTGCCGATTGTCAAAAGTCGCGACTTTGGTAGCAAAATACACTTTACCCACAATTATTAATTTTACATGGATTTCTCACATTAGCTAGAATGTTTTCATTGATTTTAGACTATTTTTATTTTATTACTTGGTAATTCAAAATGCTGGAATTGGCACCACTGGTGATAAATAGCACACTTTTGATTGCCATATTTGTTCGCGCGTTTTAAAGTAAATCATAAGCAACAAATTATATTACAGCTTAAAAAATTACGTATTAATATATTTGAATTTTAATATTATTATTATTAATACAAATTGCGGCAATTTATGCCCCCAATTAACGCCAAGATCACGAAAATACGCCATTTACCATAATAGTCTTTCCAGAAAGGTACAATTTTGTTTTCTTTTTAGCATATGAAAAACTCGGACATCGTTATCAATATAGACAAACAGTCAAACAATTCATGTAATATAAAGTCCCATGCGTCACGCGTTGCTATAAAAAACACACACTTCAGCTGTCTGACTCGAATTCCGTCTTTGGGTTGTTGTAGTGAGAACAGCGTTTATTATTTTATACGTTTTGTGGACATATTATAAAAAAATAGCATTATTCTCTTACTCAGCTGCTGGGAATAATTTTAAATCAATTAATCATCTAAATGCCAAAAAAGCCATGAAAAGGCCTGCAGGTCATTATTTAGTATGACAATTATCTGAGCGAGAAAAGGCAGCGAGATCGCACAAATATCAGCAAAGATTTTTTCAACAACTACAACAACTACAAACATCAGCCTGGATCAAACATGCATGTCACAAAATAAAGTTTCCGCGAAACAACTTCTCTAACTAAATAATTACGATGTGAGACACATCTCGAGGTATAAAAAAATCCGAAATTAAGACTGATACAGAGAAATTCAATCCATAATAGAGGTTAGTTTCGGTTTCGCTCCAGAATTAAAACGCTCATCTTTGCGTAAATATTACGCTAAACACCGTTTTTGTTTTCAGGATAAGGAGGTAACCTGCGCTCATAACACCCTATACTTTGTCTCATCTTACGATGGACTGAAGGTCAAAGCCACAGGCCGCCAGGTCCAATCACGTTGATTAGGGGTGGTCGAATAATGCTCCGAATAAAAAAAAGTGCTGCATCATTTCTGCAGCTTCGACACTGCAAAGAGCCTGATGTTGTGACTTTCTCTGCGATGTGAGTCACTCAGTGCTATTCAATTCGAACCACTGTCCGCCCATCCTCATTAGACGCGGGCACCGACACGTGCATTGAAGCCAAACACCAGGCCATTTCTACGTGGCTCGTGATTGGATCTGATGGTTCGTAACTTTTGCCTTTAGTCCATCGTAGGGTGAGACGAAGTATAGGTTCCTCGTATTACCAGAAATAAATTCTGTCGCTCAGTGAAGCCAGCACACTAGACAGGCTTAACAGCGGCACGCATCTCCGACCCTCACTATAACCGCCATTTTGGAAAATGAGTGGCGCCACCTATAGTTAGTTGGAGTCGCGGATACTAAAATAGGGCCAGCTGAACTTATGAAACATATAAACCATTATGTCTGTCTCTTTTCCTTTCTCTCTATTCTTCTTTTCTAAGTTCAGTTGACTATATCCTAATCTTAAGGTATTTGGGCTCACATATAAACTAAGTTGGTTCCAATGGCTAATTTTGGTTATAGACGTTATTCTTTTTACTTTTGGTGCACATGATTTATCTGGTCTCCAAATGGTTGTCAGCGGTTATCAGTGACCCCTTGGTGACTGTTAGGTGTTTGTTACCCAGATCAGATTTCAAGAACTATTCCTGGGTTTTGATCATTTTTCTGAAATAAATGTCAGCTTTAGGATTTAGTTGAATTGATGGCTATCAGTAACTTTTGAGTTGTTTTTTGTATATAGACTATGTTGGCTTTGAATGACTGTTATTGGCTTTAGTCATCTATCATGATATTTGGGAGCCTTTATACCAAGCTAGAATCAGGTGACAACTGTTGGCTATTAGATATTAATGCATGCTATTTTTGTTTACAATAAGTTTCCGATCTAAAAATATTTAATGGCTCTTATTTACATTTTCATGATATTTGTGTTCATGACCCAGATTAAAATTGATTGACTATCATTGATCATATTTCATATTGTACAGTAAATTTTGATATATATGACGTCTAGTGACTATTATTACCTACTAGTCACTATTTAGAGTTAATTGAGCCTGTGCAGATGTGTCAGCTTCCAGTGGCTATAATTGACTTGTTAAGAATATCTCTTAATTATATGGCAGATTTGGGGTCCAAATTACTTCTAGTGACTATGCATTACTATTATGGTCCGTAGCAGGTAAAAATAGCAAAAGTGTTTAAAGGAGGAAACTACCGCTCGTTGCCGGGATTGGTGGTTTTCTCCTCACCGCGCTCCCCATTTCCAGCGTTTGCCCCACTAATATTGAAAGAGAGGAGGAAAACTTGTCCTGCTATTTTTAACCTGCAACAGGCTATAGTCACTTATCCGAGTTATTTGGTTGTGTGCGGAATGAGTTAGCTTCTAATTGCTATTACTGGCTATTTGTGATTGTGGTAATATATTTGGGTGCCCATAGGACGGTTGCCTCGACGCGGCAGGTATTGGCTGTGGACGCTATTCAGTGCTCACTGGCTGTTTTGTTGGCATAGCTAGGTAATAGTGCTTTTTTGGTATTATTTGATTTTATAGTAAATTCACTATATATTGTTAATAGCTGTTTGAAAACCAGGCAGCCTCCAATGACTATTGCCAGCTATTGGTCTCTATATTGAATTATTTTTTTTTTGTAATCTGAACTGCCTTACACTAGAAATCATTGGCTATTGGCCATAGTCTTAATGTATTTGAGTGCCTAGACAAAGTTGGTTCCAAGTGACAGCTGTTGGTGCTTAGAGCTTATAGTTCTAGTGACCATTCATTATTATATTATCCACTATAATTTAATTATTTGATTGTATGTATATTATGTGTACCCCGATTGTCTATTGATCTAACCTCCGTTTTGTGTTCAACTGCTTCCAGTGTATTTTCTGCCTAGTTATGTGTAGCTGTGCTTGAGATACCAATATTCCTTTGTTTCACAGTGGACTCCTCTGACTACCGTCACTGTTTTCCATTCGTACTTAACAGACACGTCATTGTCGTTTATTATGCCTTAAAATTTCCTGCTACCTATTTTAGTGTTCAGAGAATTTTCACATTGGATTGGACAAAAGAGCATTAACAAGAAACTGAAAGCCATGTGCCTGATATAAATATTTATTTTTTTGACACAGTTTACTGCTAAAAGGACAGAAACATTAATCTAGTTGAAAATTTTGGAATCAAAACTCATGTACTCGGACAGTAGACGCTGGTAGTATTAACAGTTCAAGAAACTTTAAAATGCTAAGCTTGATGTGACATCACTTCACCGAACATTATAGGTCGACAGGGGGATGTGCCTGTAGGCACATCCCCCGAGACATTTCTGTGCACGCTGTATTCAATAAACGTATAAACAGCATAAACAACACTAAAATTTAAATGACGTAAGACTCACAAAAATAACTGGCTTGCAGCAATGTATTGGGATACAAACGAACCTATTGCTTGCATATATGCATCAGCGTATAATTGAAGACCGTCAAGTAAACACTTTCAGATCACTCAAAGTGCATCATCGCTAAAACATGAACAAAACTAAACAAATAAATCAGACAAATTAAACTCGATGTCTAACCAGTAAGATAAAACAACAGCTATGCATAATGCCGAATCGCTTTAGGAGACACGATATACGTGCCCAGTAATGATCTGTAGCAGCACCCCCGTAAAACCAAACAATCAAACACTATGCCGATATATACAGGTTCAGATATTTGTTGAAGTACAGTTTCCCGAGTGCACTGAAAACATTAATAATATACATTCATTTTGATATGCCAGTGTCATACGAAGCAGCATGTACCTTAAATAGCCAAGAAATTCTGGATGCTCATCAAGGAGTGATATCAGTCTCGCGAATGATATAAAAACTGCTTCGGATACTGAGAAGTGAACATAGCCAGCAAGCATTTGCTTTTAACCTGGCACAAACAGCCCAAAACGTGCTGTTTCGTGCTCTGCACTCGAAGACCGGCAGCGGAGTTATCGCACGCAGAATGACTAGAGTTTTAGGATGACTCGTGCCAGTGGACGTGTAGCAAACTGATGGTGAGATCTGTCTGTTTGCGTGGTAACTGACGCCGCCTGTATTCGCTTTTTCTGGCATGGGTTGGAACGAGGCTAGAGAGGGGGGGGGGGGGGGGGCGCTAGCATAGAAATGGCCCAAAAACACTTCCGGTACGACACATAACTACAGTTCTGCATAATTTTTAGGACTAAACCATTAAGTTTTCTTCTCAAAAGGACCGTTCCTCACACCGACGGAACATTTTCCTTGCATTTGGTGGTGCAAAGATTCGTTCAAAAATGCCAACCGGAATTTTAAAATGGCTGTCCGACAGATCGAGCCAGTGAGTTCTGTTGGCAAACAAGAAAGGGCGAATAAAACAAGACGCCGGCGTGCTACTTCCTTGACAGACGCCAGCCATACGAAGACTTTCAGTGACCGGAATTGGCTCACAGTCTAGGAGGTAGCCCATCGGTGCGCTAATCCGAACGTAACTTTTTTGCGGTCCACACCGTGTTGAGGCGAAATATGCATTGCATTTCTGAGAGTGCTCCGCTTGATTACTCATGCATAATTATCTTCGCCTTTTTGTTTTGTTTCTTCCGCTTCTGGGCGAGCGCTTCATCATCTTTTCCCTTCACGAAACCGTTTAGGAGTGCATTAGGAGCCTGTCGGAGAACTTCTTCAAGCACTCGCTGCATACAGGTAACCAGTCTGGGAAAGACACCTCGCTTTTCAACCTTCGCTTTACGCCTTCTCTCGAAACTGCCAACAAATCATCAGTGCGCTGCAAAAATACACTATGAACACGGAGTGCAACTTCTTGCCCCAGTTCCGAGGGGAAGAGCATAGCTGCCCCCTCGTAGCGTTTCAATGAAATCAAGGTGTCAACCTCAGACGACGAGTCTTTCCGTGTTAGAGAGCGCTGACACTGCTCGTGCAGGCCACTGGAAGCAGCCCAACCAGTTACATACAAAAGAGCGTTACCCTCTGCCATATCCACAGCGGGCGGTTCGGTCAAATCAAGCTCCTCTGTTTCTGCGGTCGAGATTAGGTCCATATGGTGTTCCCGAAGGTCCCTCGCCTTAAGTAAAAATTCACCCATGTCACCTTCACTGTTGCCATACTCCAAAGGTTCAGTCAGGTTGTTCATTATTATCTGCCTTAAGTTCGTGCGGAAGTGCGACGGGTCTGCGTTAGAGCTGTTGCCCCCTCGGTACCTTACGACAGAGAAAAGGTTCTCAATACAATCTTGAGTAAGGCGTCGTGTCAGAATATACCTGAAGCCGAACTTGTCTCTAAGCTCTGGCCAGAGCATCCTGATGGCGTTTATGCTATCTATCCATCCATCTAGGCAGTAGGGGTTCTTATAACGAGAGTTAAGTATCCTAATTCTGCTCAGATAACATTCTATTTCCTCCCAGAAAGCCCAGTGAATGGAGACATCACTGACCGATCGTTTGTGCTTTTTTGGGCCTAGATTGCCGACTAGAGTTGAATGAATCGAAGAGTTGATTCCATTTGTTCGATGAATCCTGCGGCTGTCGAGCGCACTCTCATCCATTGTTCCAAGCGCAACGTGTGTCATCAGTGGCCCTGCTGACAGAATAACTGAGTGTCTGTGTGGCCAAGCAGACTCTCATAGGGCCTGAAGGGAGGCAAGACCAAGTGCTTTCTTCTGAGTCGAGGAGCAAGTCGAGGCTTAAGCATGCAGTCCTTTTCATATAGTGTAACTGTATCTGCCCAGCGAAACACCCTGTTACCATGAGAAAAATCGAACTTCTTGAGGTTATTATGTGCCGCCTTAATCAAATGGGGAACGTCATGAAAAAAAAAAGTATTTTCGCCATCGACTTCAACATAAGGGTGAAGCCGCGTCACTCCAAGGAGCTTCCTCATCCTCACATTATTTTGACCTCGGTCACAGACAAGCGCCTTCGGTGCGAAGCCTGTGCTCTTGATCTTGTGTAGACAACTGATGACAATTTCTTTGAGGTCGTCACCTCTCAGCCGTTTTTGGACAGAAAATAGCCAAGCACCTGCTTCTTGTCTTGTTTCAGTCCTTTTATCATGACCACGAGCGCTTGATTCGCGATGACAACACCGCGGCCATCTACAGCAAACCCTTCAAAGATATCCTCACGCGCGTTGTAGCTGATGTGTTCTTTGAGTGAAATCTCGTCGATTATCACTGAGACGACCCTGTCGGCTAGCTCCAAGCTCTGTGACTTGAGACCTAATATCTTAAGAACCGTTTCGTTTAGTCCCTCCTTCACTTAAAGAGCCTGCAGCCAGCTTCGGAGAGATCGCTCGCAGGGGAGGCAAAGCATCTTCTGCAGCATTTGGTATGCACTAGGCGAGCAATAGTGGAGAGCCAATGCAAAGTTTTTGTCATGCTCCGAATAACGTCTGTCCTGTTTCTTGTGCGCGAATCAGTTTTAACTGATCCAACAAAACGTTCCCGAAGGGGCAGTTTTCAAAGGTGTCCTTTAGTGTCTTGGCTTCAATCAAGTTGGTGTGCAAAGTATTGACCTCGCCCTTGAGCTTTGCAACCAGTCGCCTTTGTTTGCTGGCATTTTTGTTGGCCTGGCGAAGTTTCGTCTGCAGTAGATGTATTTGTTGCTGACGTTGGCGCTCCGTTCTCTTGGGAAGCCTAGCATCCCGCAAAGGCCCTGTATGAAAGGCGGAACCGTGAACGCATTTTGAGAGGAACATAGAAGAAAGGTGTCAATATTCTGGGCGAGAACGTTTTAGAAACAATGTCTTCGAGAACAAAGCATACCCGAGCTTTCAGCAGATGTACTTGCTTGCGGTGGGAACTCCGGCAGGTCAAGCGGGAGGTTGTCAGGTTCTGGCAATTGTGCAGAGCTCCGTTCAACATCATTTTGCTCAGGTGAATGAAGCTTGAGGGGGGTATCGCAGTCTTGTTTAGGCTGGATCAGACACGAAAGCCACGTTAAAGTGAGAGTGCTTTATTTTATGCTACACAAGTTCGTTCAGAAAACGTGCGGCATTTTACCAGCAGATACTACGTAAGCCCAGCCACGCGTTACAAATGTTAACAGAGCACTAGAGATTAAAAGGCGCCAGATGATCAGAATCAACATTCACCGAGTTTACATCGCTTTTATCACTACTGAAACTAACATGTCTTTAGTATGAAACTTAAATGGCCCCTCCAATGATTTTTTTGACTGGTCGAAAACTTGCGCTCATATAGACCTCAGGCAATGTAGCAACACGGAGAAAAAATCATGGTGGCAAACTTCGCGTTTATTTCGGAAGTTATAAGCAAATTAATATCACTCAAACCGCGATGCATACGGCACAGCCAATAGCAGGCGCGAAGTGAGGTACGCCTCTGAGAGGGCCGACCGTGCCGTCTCTCTTTGAGAGACGGCGCGGTCGGGGTGGGGCATTATCGCCGAACCTGTTTTCAATTTGGCGCCGCGGAATTCAGAAAGAGCGAAGGTCTCTAGGGCCGAAAGGTGTTGCGCCGCTGCGCCGTGTGGCGGGCTCAATAACGCCTTGCGTCATTTTTCGAACTCTATTTCTTTACTTTCTAGCTCTCGGAGCTGAATAGAAACTACATTTACAAAAAAGTAGGATGGTGAACACAGTCGTACTTATTATTTCGCGTTCAGAAAGAAACTTTTGATAGATATGGCCAATCAGAACGTCAAGTTAGTCAACGTCATCAGCCACGCGCGTTTAGCACCACGCAGCGCCACCATACATCCCACCCCTTCGCGTCTTGTAAAATAAAATATGATACACTATTATTTCCTGATCTAGCCCTTGTTCCCAGAGTCTCCTAAACCGCTGGGGAGGCGACTAGCACAAAATAGGCAGCAGCGCAAATATCGTTGGAGGGCCCTTTAAGACAATTAGGACTCTTAGCATGGTTTTGCACTAATCAGCTTCTCCCAACTTATGTCTCTAAAATTTCGTAGTTAATAACTCACGAATGGAAGCTTGGGCGTGTTGGTAAGGCATGATTATTTAAAACGTACAGCGAAACAGACGGGACGGAAGAAAGGAGACAAGCAATTGCTGAGCTTTCAATTGAAGTTTTAATCGTCAAGGCGCAGCCTATATGCACGATTAAACAAAGGAGACACACAAAGCCAATAACACCCCACTAAAACCCGCACAATCAACGCGCATGCTGTCGTCGTGAAAGAAAATCTAATTCTTTAGCCGACAGGACCCCGACTCTAGGCCCGCGCGTGTCAACACCTACGACACGAACAGCAGGCCGGCGCGGGGCAAATGCCGTACGCGAGCGCTACGACGTTCTATCAACCCGCCGCAACCAACACCTCCTAGAAGAGAAGGCCGTAGCGCTCTTCTCGTGACGTCGCGAAGGAAGGCCATCGGGGGCGCGCGTCGAAGCGAAGGCAACGCGCGTGGATCGACCGTCGTAACGCGCTTTTAGTCGCATACGCGTGTCTTATTAGCTAAAATGAAAGCTGCACATAGCAAGGGGTCTCGAACATATTTTATTACACGGGCAAAATATTACACCGCTAAATAATCGGTATGAAATGGTACAAGGTAGGCGTATAAGAGAAAACATTGAGTCACGCAATTATTGCTGTAGGAATGCATATTTTACACAGAAATACTTCGACAAAATGGCGAGACACGCAGTGATTGGACACAGAAAAAACACATCACAGTTAAAAATTAGGTAGACGTAGTAAACGCGGACATGGCCAGATAAGTATCACTTCCGAACACGTAAGCAATGCTATCGCGTGCAGTCACTGAATTCTTGCATTATACCCCAGCCATATGGCAAAATTAATGCAATTTCGATCGAATGACATTATGGGGTCGACAAACCAGCTTGCGACGCTCGTATAATTCCTCAAGACCGTGAGCTGATTAAATCCCATATCATTTAATGAAAATATATTAACTTTTTCGTGGGGCAGGGGTACTCAACTTACTATTTACAGTCAACTAATTTACTTCTCCCTATGGGTTCGAGCTGCCTTAGAACAAAATGTAACTTATTTTGCATACAATAATACTATTACCTTAATACAGTTAAGATTCCAGTATAAACGCGGTAAAGGCAATAAAATAACATTAATATAAACATATAAGCACAACAACGCACTTTCAATAATCACACAAACCTTTTATTCACCTTCCAGTAAAAACTAGAATATTGCCACGCATATTTACAAATATCGACGCAACAGCACACGGATAACGACGAAGAACAAAATTCTATTCTATCAAGATTAAAAAAAAAAAAAATCGACTGCAGCATTTCACTCGCGTCCTACATGACCAAGAAAGCCCGTAGATAAGTTGTTTCTCACCTGTCGATCGTATCCATACGTCCCACAATATCCGTCATGGAAACATTTGAACACGAACTCCAAGAACTCTCTGTCGAGAGAGAGGTCTATCGATAATCGACCATGGTTCACTTTTTTTTTTCGACCACCGAACTTTTATTTAAAATTGATCTTTATGTGCATGTTTAAAACATTCGTTCACACTTCCTCGTGCAATCAAAGTGCAGAAAAACCACAAAAGAGCATAACACAGTGTGCAGAGAGCAAGGTAACACAAAGTGGCACAACAGTTCACGTGTCTAATCCGCAGTTCAAAGCACGCAAATGCAGAGGCAGTATTAACCCTGGAGACCGCCGCAAGGCAAATTGTCGTGCCTCACTTGGTGACGGCAGAGAACCCGCGCACTCTGAGCTGAGCCTTCAGTGTTTCCCAACACTCAAGCCCCTCCTGCTCTGTAGTCGCTATCAGCGAAACTGGCATACACAAAACCATCCAAAAAAATGCTTCCACGCAGGTTTCCCTCCTTCGACAACATGAAGGTGATTTGTTCTTGACCTCCACAACGCGTGCAAACTAAGGATGGTCAGAACCTCAAAGGCTCGACTATCCCTTCCTGTCCCACACTCAAGAAACATTGCACTTCGCCACGACACATACAGATCAACTTCTAGCGCCGCCCGCAGCTGTGCCCAAAAAAGTTCAGCATTTGTGCAAAATAGGATAACATGTTCCAGAGTTTCCGGAAAAGGACAAAGCGCGCAATTCGTGTACCACGGTACGAAATAACCCTTTTGCACCAACCATGTTATTACCGGGAGAACTCTCAGATGCAGTCGCAAGAAAACAATTTTGTAGCTGTTCCTACGGGATAGCGTCGGAGCCGTTTGAAAACATCCGACTCTACTGCTGTTCCTTCCCACATCCGATACAGTGGGACAGGAATTAGCATGTCGAGCGTGTCCCTGTACAGAGTCTTTCGTTTCACCTTGTCAAGGTACTCATCAGAGAAGCGGTCCCTAAAAAAAAATTAATCGCTTCTTCAATTTCTTTGCAGAATTTTAAGATCCGTGAGCGGGAAGACCCAGCTTCACCTTCTAGCCACTGTCCTAAAAATTACCTCCGAGCACTCTGAAGGAGGATAAAACAATGTCGTTCCTCTGACTTCTGGAAAACATAAACGGTGAACTTTTAACTTAAGTTCAACGTTTACTAACCCAAGGCCGCCTTTCTTTTGGCTCAAAAACAAGTTGTAGCGTCTCATGCGCATAAACAGTGATTCCCACTTACCCGAGATTGCGGCGGCGACAGAAAAAACGATGGGAAGAAGGAAATAAGTCTCAAAAGAACCACACACGAGAGCAGCGGCAGCATTGTGGGACGAGAGGCTTAACGTTGTCGACCCATCTCTTGCTCGTATCAGCTGCGGCGATGACTGGATTTTTTTTCGGTTTCCTTCCCTTCTGAAATGTCTCAGCGTTCCTTTTCAGACAGTCAGCAGCTCACACTCAACGTAAATTTACCAGAATCGGAGCCCGTATAAGGGAAGAAAATGTCGCACTCGAACCGGTTCATTCGAAAAGTCTGGGGAGCTGCGTTACTGCACGTAGTCCCGCAGTTACGGGGATAATCATAAGTATAAATTTGGTACTTTCAACCTTCAATGTTGTATATTACCTTTATATTATATATATAATAAATTATACAAGACTGCGCTTTTAAAACGTATATTAAAAGGCCCATGAAACGAATTTTGGGCTGGAATAAATCAATTTATATCGGGATTTTACTAATAGCACATCGTTCAGTGGGCCAAAAGAATAAAAAGTAGAAAGTCAAAAGCCCGACTTTCGGTACGAAAATTCGAAAACACAGCGGACTATTTCGTACCTCCTTCCCTTCGTAATCTCCCTGCCTTTTCACTGTGATACATCCGCGGTCCCCGCAGCGCGTCACCGGGCCCCCACAGCTCGTCACCGGGCCCAAACGCACGTCACACGACACCGGATCTCACTTATTCCCTTCACCCCTAAGCTGACATTGTGGTGGAAGCTACGCGCTTGCCGGACCAATCAGCCGCCTCCCTTTCATCATCTGACCTCATTCTCTGCGCGTGGGTATGCGCGAGAGAGCGTGATCACGTGGAAAAAGTGTGGCTGGCCTAACGAGCACGTAGCTTCCACAGCACTGTCAGCTTCGGGGTGAACGGGGTGGGAAAAGCAACTTTCTCTGAATTTTGAGGGACGGGCTAATCTTCTAGAGGGAGAATGGCTGTGTCCTGGTACACAAACGAGCGGAGCAAAATGGGAATCCTCCCTTTCAGTCTTCTTGCACTGTTTGGTAGAATCCGCGATTTATGAGTTGAAGAGGAAAAGTTGGAAAAGCGTTTCATGACTCCTTTTAAGGAGCTGTGCAACGATTTTAACGTTGAAAGCATTGGCATCTTCTACTTTTGACATTGTTCATCTTGTCACAAAGGACAGAAAACACACCTCCTTCCTTCGAAATGTTGCGATTCCGCCGCGTAATTGCGAGGCAAAAATTAGAATATTCTCCCGAGCGGTGGCCATGAGAAACACGCGGCGTGACGTCAATGGGGGGGGGGGGGGGGGGGGGGGGGTCTTGTAGAAAGATAGCAAGTTGTGCGAATACCTGCTCGATAAAAGGTAACTTTTCTATAAATCTTGTCATTCCAACATAAATATAAATGCGTCAAAAACCTGTTAATCATCGACAAAACTTTTATTATACGGAGTTTTAGTGGCGCCATCTATCCTAGGTCCACAAAACCGCCAGCTCTCTCTGCTACCGCGAACAGCCGCCACAAGCCGGAGGGGGAGGGGGACAGGGCCGGACGGGTATAACCGGACCCGGATGAGACTTTCCTCCTTTCACCATATTAAAAACAAAACAGCGCAAAGACAAGGACGAAGCAGAAGGAACAACAGGACACAGCGCTGACTTTCAGCTGAAGATTTATTCGTGAAGGCGTCTGTTATAAATAGCAAACATTCCACCCGAAAAAATCAAGGAGAAAACACGAAAGATATATAACATGTGACGTTTTCAATATAACCCTGTCACTGCTTTGCCCTCATCGTTCTAAAAACTGCCGCTCCTTATCCGAAAGTACGAGTGACGGGGCACTTACACAGTCAGGACCCACTCGCGCAATATCACGTGCTTCTATTATTTCCCGCGTCACTCTGTCCTTATTTTTAAAAGCCACTTGGCATCTCTCGAAGGCAGGGATGCACCCGCAATCTCTGCAGTGCACGCCTAAATGTCCTGACACTACTATAAAAACGTTGTATCGATGTTCTCTAGATCGATCGTTTAAACATCTTCCCGTTTGTCCTATATATCTACGGCCGCAAGATAAAGGAATCAAATAGACCACTCCTTGCACACAAGAAACGAACTGATTCTGGTGCTCCTTAGTGCACACGATCTTGTTGTCAACATCTGAATTTACTTTTCTGCAAAGCCCTGCCAACTTATTAGGTGCCGAAAACACAACCTCAACGCCTACTCTATTTCCCACTTTCTTCAGGTTATGTGAGATACCATGAAGATACGGTACAACGGTGACGTTTTTGTTCACTTGTCTAGCCTTCAGTGTGGAGTTACTTCGCCTTTTCTTTAGTAAGGTCTCAGCCACTGCAGTTAATAGGTACACCGGATAGCCAGCAGTCCGGAGTCTAGAAGCTTGTTCATTAAATCTTATATCAACCTGGTGCGAGCACGACTTGTCCAGAGCATTTTGAAAACACCGGTTAACTATCCCTCGTTTTACAAGTTTAGAGTGAGCCGAGGTGAACGGCAGAAGTGGTTTATTGCTTCGTGGTTCATATCCCCAACACGTGTGAGCATCACAAAAGTGAAGATGGAGGTCTAAAAACCTAATAGAGCTATTTATAGGCAGCTCATGCGTCAAAATGAGTGGTTTAAGGCTATCGCTGAAAGTAGTTAAAACAGAAGAAACTTCTGCTCCGAAGGCCTCTTTGTCACAATCTAATAAAACCAAATAATCATCCACAAACCTAAAAACTCTTGCAACCTTAAAACCTTCAAGCTTTGTCAAAAGGACTCTATTATAAAATGCGAGATAAATGTCGCTCAGCACGGGAGCTATGCACGATCCTATACAAACACCATTCTTTTAGATAAACACATTCTCATTCCAGGTCGCAAACGTCATTTTTTCGGGTGGAATGTTTGCTATTTATAACAGACGCCTTCACGAATAAATCTTCAGTTGAAAGTCAGCGCTGTGTCCTGTTGTTCTTTCTACTTCGTCCTTGTCTTCGCGCTGTTTTGTTTTTATCATGTCCTACCAACTAGCCCAAACTTCTACGTTAATTCACCATATTGTTCGCACTGCGCCCGCCAGCACGTGGTCACGCGGTCGCGAGCGGATGAGTTCTCGCTGCTCACTGATGGCTCTAGAGAGAGAGCTTCACCGGAGCCCCGCGCCTACCCCATCGACGTCACTGCGCACGTGACCCGGAAGACGATGCACGAGTTGAGAGGTGGCAAAAACCTGGATCTTTTTCATTTTTTAAAATAAAAACTAGGGTATCCAGACAAAATCTGTTTTCTGTAGTTCACTTCAGAAGTGTCAGCAATTATTTAAGCAAAGCCCTGAAATTATTGCACAGCTCCTTTAATGTCGGATAAACGCGCACGAACACCACCACGCCCCTCGACAAGAAACTTTTTTTTCAAGTCGATAGCAGATATTTTCTCACGCAGTTGTGACATGGCCTTCCTTCTCCGACATTGTGACGTAACCACTAGAGCGCTACGGCTTTCTTTCTAGGAGGTGTTGATAGAGCGTTCCACTGGAAATGGAGAGGTCCCTGGTTCGATACGAGGACCAGGCGGATTTTTTCAGAGCGCACTTGTCACCTAGCTGAGTTTGGAGATTTGGGTTTGTCCTTTGTCCCTCTTGTCCCCTTTTTCCAGGGATTTTTATTGTTTATTCCATTTATCTCGCCTGTACCTTTGCATTAATAGCCGGCGTTTCTGCGACACGAGCTCCTTAAAACTATCGCTTTAAAATGGGTAGCGTGGTGTTGGAGGTATTCACTGACGGTCATAGCTGAGTGCGTATCTTCTCAGTGCTTGAACCAGTGAACTCGAATATGGCGTCCAGTGAACACCCCTTGGTTTCTGCCAAACAGCCTGTGCAGGAAAAATAATGTTCTCCATAAATAGTATGAATTATTATTGAATAATTATCTTTTAAAGGGGTTAGGACACTCCACAAATAAAAATGAGATAACTATACTGCCTGGACCCGTTGTATGTTCCGATATTTTTGTTAAATTTGTTTTGTAAATGGCGTGATGGTTTTGTGGCACATTGATTTATTCGCGGGAACCTTGGATACACCCAACGTTATCCACCCCATTCGGGAAGGCCGTGTTAAGAATGGAACCTTCGGCAACCTTTTTCGAGTTTCAACGCTGCGGAAACGAGTCCCGAAACGAGTCCCGACGTGTTCTGGACTGTCGCCCACCTGTCGAAGTCTGCCCGAAACGAGTCTCAACGCGTCCGTGACGTCAACGGGACGTGTGTGTGTGTGCGTGTGGGTTCGTGCGCTCCGGAAGGGGAGAGAGGCCTGGCCTAACTGCGGAGAACCATGGGTATGACGCATTTCTGGCTACGACGCGGCGGACTTTTCTGCTACGCACTTGGCGGTCGCACCTGCTGCCCTGGCGGAGAGTGAGGGAGAAAACGGACCCCTATATAAGGCGGGGCGTGAGGCTGCTGAGTTGTTCTCTCGGATTTGACGACTGTATCGCTACCATGTAATTAAACCGTTCGTTACGTTACCAATTCTCCCACCTCCACTGGACCCCTGGGTTCTTCACTTCGGGGAATGGTCGTCGTCACGAGCCAGGAAGCCTCCGGACGTGCGGCATAAACCCCGCCTCGAACAGCCGCCATGTTTGGTGGGTCGGTGACGTCATTCGGCCAATGCGCGGCGTCCACTTGCACGCACTCACAGACTTGGCTACGGTGGCTCGAAGGGGAGGTGTCAGAATCGCGCAGCTTGCTCCGTGTGCGGCGGCACGGCCGGACTGGGTACACGCTCGCTGTCTTACGGCCTGTGTGAGGCATGATAACACCTATGTTTCCGAAGCGGCACTGGCACCTAGTTAGGGTGCCTCTATCTGCCGGCCGCTTCCGCTGACAGGGTGGAGACACCAATAGAGCCAATGGAGCGCCACAATATGGCGCCTGAGGTCAGTAGTAGCTCCACATTGGGTGTGGGTTCTCTAGAGTGTGTCTGACAAAGTCGTGGTGCAAAAACGTGTTTAGCGAAAGTTCTGGAAAGATAGACGCATTATGACGGCGGTGAGAGCATCGCAAAGTTCGCCACAAAATGGCGAGCGTCTCCACCCTGTCAAAAAGAAATAAAGAAAGGTCAAATTAGTTGTTAGTTGTTTATACAGCAGGAGGTTAGTCTGCCAGAACATGGCGACATTGTTGCCCACTGTAGATACTCAATTTAACTAGTGCACCACGCAGTAGTGATACACGACCGCACGTCGGTACGATGCTTATCCAGATCGAAACGGACAGGGGTGGGGATTGAACCCAGGATCTCTGGGCTCTCCAGCGCGAGCTTTCGCTCCACGTGCTCCAAGCTGGTGTGCGCTAGACCACTCGGCCACCGATCCCCCCCTCCACCCTGTCAGCGGTGGAAAAAATGGACGGCAAATGGAGGCACCCTACACCTAGTCTCTGCACATAGTAGGCTCTAAGCGCCACTGGGCGGCCGGGAGCCGCGCCACAGCGCGGCTGCAATCGAAGGTACGGGAGCGCGCGCTTGAGCGCTGATCAAAGCTGTGCACGCGTACTCTCTCCCCCCCCCCCCCCCCCTCCGGAAATGCCACAGAAAAATGTCCACGAGTATAAACTCTGGTCAAAGCAAACTGGAGAAGCTGATAAAGAAGAAGCGAACGCGTAAATCGTTTGGAAACTATCGCGGAGCCACGTTGTGCTGGAAATGTGTCATGCACGTAAGGTGCTGCTATTTTCGGTGACTGGCGGTGAATGTTAATTCTGAGTATAAACTCTGAGAATCACTAGAAAAAGCATAATTACAGCGCGCTGGTCGAAGACCTCAATGCTGACTCTCCCCAAAGTAATGCCACGGCACAAAAATCGCAGGGCATGAGAATTCTCTCGTTTATTCATTTGTTTGTCATTAATGCAGTAATCTGCTAAATGCTTCACTAAGAGAATAGAGGACCTTACACACCGTAGATGGGTACTTGTTGACAACAACTCTGAGAATCACTAGAAAAAGCATAATTACAGCGCGCTGGTCGAAGACCTCAATGCTGACTCTCCCCAAGGTAATGCCACGGCACAAAAATCGCAGGGCATGAGAATTCTCTCGTTTATTCATTTGTTTGTCATTAATGCAGTAATCTGCTAAATGCTTCACTAAGAGAATAGAGGACCTTACACACCGTAGATGGGTACTTGTTGACAACAAGGTTCTTTCTTGTTATCTTCTTTTTTTCACATGGTGCTGATTCATCGCTGGGCAGCTGCAGGTGGGAAAACACCAGAAGTATTCCCCGATGCTGACGTGCAATTCGGGACACAACAATGCACCACTTTGACACGAGAAACAGACCCCTTTGAGAAGCAGGGTTAGCAGGGTGGATTAGCGAGAACAGTAGGGTGCCAGCGGCCCCATGCAGAAAGATGTATCTCTTGTTACGGAAAAAAACGTATGAAAAAGAAGCTCGCGAATCCAGTCCGGCCGTGGCGGCGGCGCGCTACTGTATCATGACGACGATAGGTGGCACTCATCGACTCTGAGATAGGACTCCAAGAACCTGAAACGAAAAATAACGCGATTGTAGCTGGTCAACAACATGGCAGTGTCGCGGCTAACACTATATAACACTACATAATCTCCAGCCATGCCAACTGATCGGTTCTGAAAATGAAACCGAGCCCGGCAACGATCTATCTAGCGGAGACCTCAACCCGACGCGGAGTCAGATTGACATGGCTAGTGCAGCGTCAATTCATGCTCACGTGTCCGAAGATAACACTACCGGGTTCGGCCAGTCGAAAACTGAAGCCTCCACCGGTCTCATAAAGCAGACTTCAAGAGGCAGTACGCACCGAGAAAACCCTGCCGAACAAATCAGACCTGTCACCGGGGATACACCGGGAGGTTATTGCCGCCGGAGACAGCAATGTGGCCCATTTTGCGCGAGCTCTTTCTGAGCAAGTTGGAGACTACCAGAGTCTGGAGATAATATTGAAAAGGGAGGCCACGCTAGAGCAGATTCAAGAACTGATCGACGTATATAAGAACGGGCAAGGCCTGTACATCCTCCGTGTGGGCGCGAATGATATTCTCCAGGGGGATCAACCAATGCGATTATAGAACGATTGAGACCAGCGGACGGAACGCAAATCTGCACTAACCATCTGCTCAGTTCGAGATTCGTGGCAAGGAGCGGCAAGCTGAGACCATGCTGCTTAATGCCAAATTAAACCACCTCTGCAAAAGCATAAAAGCCCGGTTTATAGACTGCGCTCCTTGCAATGCAAATTGTAACAAACCGCCTGGGCATCGTGGCAAGCCGTTTTTTAGGCCTCCGGCGACGAGAGTGTTCAAGACAAGGAAGAGCAAAGAACAACAAACAGAACGAGAAACATGCACCAGTACAACGTGTGCCAGATGCGAGACATGATCACCCAGAATTTCTGACTCAAACATTCCACGCCCAGTGTCACGATCTCGAAGTTCTCCAACAGCTCCTCGACGTTAGTGGTGAGACAAGCCGCATAAAGGACGTCTCCGAACTACTTTCTAAGTGCCCTCCGCTGACTTCGGGGCTCAAAACAGATGAAAGCCAAGTACAAGGTGGTTCTTCGACCAGACGCGAAGCCCTTTGCTCTTACGTACCCATGGCGGGTGCTACTGGTGATGCTTCCACCTGTGAAGAATGAGCTTTCTAAGATGCTAAAGCTCCGTGTTATAGAGCGCGTCACCAAGGCCACAGTGTAGTGTGCTCCGATGGTCGTTGCAGAAAAAGCAAATGGCGAACTGCGCCTTTGCGTAGACTACACCGAGCTCGTCAGAGAGCGGGTCATCATGCCCACCGTATACGAGTGTCTGGCAAAACTCCCCGGTGGGAGTCTTCAGCAAACTCGACGCTCGAGCTGGATTTGGCATGTACCTCTAACGGAAGAATCGCAGAAATACGCGACATTTCTGACGCCGTTCGGACGTTTCAAATTGCTTCGCCTTCCCTTCGGAATCTCGACCGTACCAGACTTTTTTCAGTGCGAAATGCCGAGAGTCTTCTAGGGAGTGGACGGCCAAGCTTGCCTGCAAGACGATATCATCGTCTGTGGGAAAACAAGGGCCGAACACGACGCGAACCTGGTTAAAGTGCCCGAGCGACTCAGCAAAGCCGGCATTACACTCAACATCGACAAGTGCGCTTTCCTACAGCAGACGGTCAAGTTCCTGTGACCACATTGTTTCCGGCGAAGGTGTAAAGCCTGATCCTGAAGAAGTCGATGCGGTCACACAGATGACACCATCATCAGATGTGAAAGAACTCGGATCGTTTTTGGGGATGGCAAACCACCTTGCCAAGTTTTTGCCACACCTGGCAGGCACACACAACGAAGCCAATGCGGGAGCTCCTCTGCGCCGACGCTGCGTGGCTCTGGGGACCCGACCAGCAGCAAAGCTTCGAAGCAGTGAAGAAGCTCTAGCCAAAGCGCCAGTTCTGACGCACTACAATCCGAAGAAGCCTGCCACAGTATCAGCGGACGCATCAGCTTACGGAATTGGTGCCGTCTTACTACAAGGGACCGACGGCAAGCGGCTGCCCATTGCCTATGCATCGCGCTCCTGACAGACGGAGCAACGCTACGCTCAAATCAAGAAAAGCGCTCATCTTAGTATTGCAGTTTTACATTGAAACAGACCACAAACCGCTGATTCCCCTCATGACAATAATTTCACATTGAGACCTTTCTTTCTAACGGCCTTGCAGCGGGAAATCGAACAGTGTGAGCACAACGTGGTGCCTTATGACGAGTCCTCAAACGACTATTTGCATCGCAAACAAATGGATGTGTACGTAAGGTCTTGGGACTCATCTCGCAAGGTGACATCAAGGTGCTACAACTCGGTGTTTATGGGACACTCCACGGCCCAGGACATACAAGTAAAGCTGTTGAGTGCACTTGAACCTTTGCCCCTTGAGAAGATTCTTCAGATATCGATGGATGGTACCAATGTTAACTTGAAGTTCTTTAAGAACTTCCAAGTGCATCTGCAACAAACGTACCAAGTTTGTGTGTGGACATTGGCACCTGTGGCTTCCACACAATGCACGTCTACAGGGCAGGCGTTACAGCAAGTAGGTGGGGACTAGATTGCTTACTTTCTAGTCTGAGCGCACTGTCTGAGAGCTCTCCAGCAAGGAGGGAAGACTTTACAATGGTTACTGAGCAGGAAACATCTTCCCTAAAGTTTGTTCCTCACCGCTGGGTAGAGATCGTCCCCGTAATTCAGAGAGCCTTGTTGTTATGGTGCGACATCAAAAAGTTCGTCAAGGCTGCAAGAAGCAAAGAAGCAAACCTGCCAAAATGTGGATCTTTTCAGAACTTGGCTGAGTTCTGCAGCGACACTTTGCTGCCGGCAAAGCTTAATTTTGCACTGGGTGTTGCCATGGCACTTAAGCCCTTCTTGACGGAGTAGCAAACAGACAAACCGATGGTCTTCTTCCTTGCAAGACATTTAGAAACTATTGTCCGGAAACTGCTAACAAGGTTTCTGAAGTGCTGAGTCTTGTCTGCGTCAAAAGGACTCGCCAGCCTCCTGAGGGTAGACATTGAGAACCCAGACAATCATACTGCAATTGAAAAGGTGGATATAGGCCATACAGCTGAGCAGATCGTCAAGAAAGTCAAAGCCAGTTCGAAGGACGTGTTTCAATTCCTAATGGAATGTAAACAGTTCCTGATTGCCGTGACAAAGAAAGTCTTAGAGAGAAGCCCCTTGAAATGCCCAGTGTTTAGGGGGCTGTCCTCATTGGACCCACAACAGTTGTTTTCAAGGCCAGATGAGTGCCTTGCTGGTTTTAGAAAAGTGTTGGACGTCCTCATCACCGCAGAAAGAATGACTGATTACCAACGAGACACGGTACTGGCACAGTACACCGAGTTCTTGCAGGAACAGAAACATCCCCTGCGACTATTTGAAAAGAGCTTGAACAGAATAGACGAGTGTTTCACTGAGCTCATGAAGTTTAATTCATCGTATACAGAGCTGTAGAAAATAGTTAAACTCTTGCTTGCCCTAAGCCATGGACAGGCAACTGTGGAGTGAGGGTTTAGTTTAAACCGCCAGGTCTCGGTAGAGAATCTGAAAACATTTCCTATGTCTCTCAACGGATTGTGTGCGATGCAGTGGAAAAGGCAGGTGGTATCCTCAACATCCCTCTCACGAAAGAACTGAGGACCGCTGTGTCAGCTGCGAGACAGCAGTACAGTGCACATTAGGAAGCAGAAAAAAAAGCAGCATGAAGATGAAAAGCAGGCAAAAAAGCGCTGCATTGATTTAGAGATTGACACCATGAAAACAGAAAAGAGGAAACTTGAAGCAACTACAGCTGATCTCACAGCCTCAGCAGACGCAGAAAAAGCAGAAAAAAGAAATGACCTTACATACATTGTCAAATCAAATAGTCTTACGAAAACTGCAAAAAGCAAGGCCGAGGAGCTGCTTAGCACCAGCCAGCAAATACAGGAAAAGCTGCAGGAGCTCCCCTAAGGTTACCCAAACGGTTTTAAAAACAATTTTTATTTCGGCTTAGGGCAATGCAAACAAATTTGCAAGATACACTTTGTTTTTCTTTTTTGCTTAGTGCAATAAAAATGATACCTGCAATCATTTGACAACAGAGTTTTATTGAAATCTGCTACGTGCAACATTGAGTTAGGCCCTTGAAAATACACCAACAAGGCCTTGAAATTCCTTGAATATCCTTGAATATCTTTCTTTGAATTCTGTACGAACCCTGCGTGTGTTTACAACTTTGATCGACGCTCGAGGTGCCCAAACATGCGAACGCCTGCCCGCAGAGGCTTCCGCAACATTTGCGAAGGGTGAAAACACTGAACCCGATTCACGTAATGATGTCAAGTTACGGCGATGACATGAAGTGTATCAATATCGAAGTGGAGGCCAGCATGCGTTTGAAGTTATGACGGCACAAAAGTTGCTCCAGTACACGATCAAACGAACTCCGTAATAGATATAAACCTTTCCGATGTTTTTTTCCCAGTTCTTTCGCCATTTCGGGTCTTGCTGAAAATGGAAGAATCAGTAGTAGTTTGTTACCGTGATGATTACGTGCATGTACGAAACAATCCCATATTGTGACCCTGCAAAGAAAGTTTGGGGTCTTGAACCGATTACGTCAGTAAAAACAATTGCTCCTTCATTACAATGCGCGACAACTGCAGGAGCAAAAAGAGAGCCTGACGCTGCTTTGATATCATGTACTAAAAAGATGCTCCTCCCGCCGTATCTATAGCAGATCTCCACACGTGTGGTGATTTTCGTCGCACAGTATCCTGCATCGCACGCAAATACAAATCGTTTTTATATACCTGACGAGTTTCTTTGACCTGCCTTGTTCCCAATATATACAAGATCGAAATCAGATATTATGCAAACGATTCAAGTTGTTGCAGACGACATACTTCAGTCATTTCGCATCCGTTCGTTGTCTTCTGCAGTCATTTACAGACGTTTGGGTAACCGCAAGTTGCCGTCGCCATTATTTCAGAAACAGCCGATTCTCAAAAGCTTCTGTCAAGGTAAATGTGATGATCGAGGCTTCTTATATATATTTCTTTTATACGTTTAAATCCCACGTCTGATTTTTGAGCTATTTTTCTTTCGGGGCGAAATCCAATCCCATGTATTCGTACATAGCAACCTCCCTAGCAACGGTTTCTTTGGAACAGTGACGTCACACTTACGGGGTCAGATTTTGTTATCCACACACCGGAGAAACAGGCGCACATCATTGCATTGCCACCAGATAAGGCGTCGGTGCTTGACGCCATTGAAAAATAATTTTTCTGTACTTAAATATGCAAGAAATATAATTGTAAGAGATCTGTGGAGATAAGCATGAATGATAAGTTGATTGCATAGACAGTGTCATAAGACGCTTATATTGGTGAGGAACACTTTCAATGCGATGGCACTCGATAGCGATCTCGGCGCGACTGGTTCGGAATGACCCTTTCGAAGCTCAATTGGAATATTTGAAAAGATCGAAATGACGATCGTCATGGCAACAGGGACCAATCAGTCAATCGCCTTGCGAGGTTATGGTCGTCTGTATGTTAGTATCTGTTTGTGTCCTGTTAGCTGGCAGGGAAGGCAATGGTGCTTTTTTTCAGTCAGACTAGCCTAGAGTCGAGTCTAGAGTCAGACTAGAGTCAAGCTGAACAGGGTCTTCTTTCCCCGCTGATTTTTCCAAGCCCGTTCCCTTGGCTGTGGTTTCGCTAGATAGTAGATAGGGACATATGTTGAGTTGAGACTTAAAGAAATAAGAAAAATGTTGTCTCTCGTCTGCTCCCGCGTTAGCATTGCAGACTTAAATCCGATTATAATATAAATAAAAAGGGCTAAGCGCCAAAAGAATAAATTTGTGATAAAAACTAATTGTAAAAAAAAAAAAAGTGTGAAACCGCAGCCAAAGGAACAGGCCCAGTCAGCGGGTTTTATTTTTTTGTTTAAATTGTTATCCCCCTCTCTTTTCTTGGTTTAGTTCTTGACGTACAATTTTCTTCGCGGTTGGTTTTCATTCTTTATTCTTGGATTCTTGTTGGTAGTGGGATGTTTGTTGCTTGATTTGAGTTGGCGTTTCCTTCCTTGGTATTTCTGTAATGAGCTGATAGAATGATTAGTTCCATTTGGCTATTTTTTTTTACTTTCTTATCGTCGAGCGACTGAAGGGCACTGTGGCCGGAACCCATTGGGGAACGCAACCGGCAGCTCCAGCCCCCAGCTCAGGAGATTTAACCCCTTGGCTAGGGACCCAAACGTAACCCACCCCAACCCAAGATGTTAATGGGGTTAGGGGGACCGCGTTACGCCCTCTGCAGGTAAGCGTCGGAACCCACCCGCACCCGAAAAAAAAAAAGAAGAAAAACGTATTATAACTCTCGTTACAAGGGAGAGGCACCTTCAAAAACCCCCACCTAGACGGAAAGGGGGGGGGGGGGGGGTGTTAGTTGCGGGAAACTACTAGGGCGCCAAACGCGCCATCACCCGTGGGAACGCCACAGTCGTCATCTGCTAATGGACGCGAAAACACACCAGGCCTCCCTGGAGACACTTTACTGTTAGTATCTTAAAATATTCATGTCTGAGACCCAGGTCAGCAAGGACCTTAACACTCCTGGATGCACACACACCTCTGTAGGATAAGGTTACACTGGATACAAGCGGATTCGTTTGACGGCTCCCCCGCACCTGTTCCAAAACCTATGGCACAGAGTACTTCTCAACCTTCTGGCGGTGCGCATCACCCAGACTCACGCGAAGGCCGACGACCTGGACAATAAAATAACCTGCGTGTCCTTGTTGGACACCACGAGGTCCGGGAACCGCCTACCCTCCGAGGTACGCACGGTGGGCTCAACCCGGACATCCCACTTCCTCTTCCGCAGGCGAGTCGCAAGCTCTTCTACCATATTATCATGCCTTTTGGTACGAAGTGAAGTCGGAGCGGTGGCAGCGCTGAAGGATGTGCCCTAGGCTCTCTGGCTGGTTACAGCCTGCCCTACACGTCTTCCTGCCGCCCTGACCTCGCTTCGTGCGTGTCCGGTTTGGTATGGCGTTCACACGCGTTTTTATACAGTCAATAAACTCACGACCTGACAAGAGGTGCGTCCCCTCGGCCAACCATCTTTGTGAGCCGGGCACAGTGCCACACTCGGCGAGTGCACTTCTATCAGAGCTGCGGTGGAGCTTCCCGCCCAGAACCGGCAACGTGCGTAATTGGACCGCAGTTGTGCACAGACGATATCCGTGCCTGAGGGCCTCCCATATGAGGCGGCAACGCAGGGTCTGAGCACAGGGCGGGTGGCTGCTTTGCGCCAAACGCTCGTACCTGTCCATCTGCAGCTCTGGCACGGCACTTCTGAGGCAGGGAACTCCCAACTCGCCGGTCGGAATTTCGGCATGTATGTAGCCGAGCGGCATATCATGCGGCAGTGCTAGCCAACGCCGCACCGAGGCACGCACGAGGCGGTCCAACTTGACCAGCAGCTTGACCGTAAATGGCCCCAGGACCAGACGATGGTAAAGACGAGGCATCAGGTAGGTTCTCAAAACCACAAGACGCTGCTGGGGCTTCAGAGGCGCCCGGGACACCCTACCCAACAGCAGCGCCAGCTCTCGCTCCAACGACATGAGCGCTCTACCCCTCGGCGGAAAACGAGATGGTAGCCAGGTAGCGTCACACCGTCGCTATGTCATTGGCGGTAAGCTGCTCGTGGTTGACCCTGAAGGTGGTAGTTGTGACCACCTTCACTTTCTTTCTCTTCCAGGTGGTTGGAGGGCTAGAGTGAACGATTTCGCAGCGTTGATCTCCAAACCCCGTGGGCCCAACAAGGCCGCGAGGCCATCCAATCTTTCCTGGAGTCCCCGCGGAGTTGACGCCATAACGATCAGGTCGTCGGCGAACGCCATGGCGTCAACTTTAAAATACCCACTAGTAAACCCTACTTCGGAGTCGAGGTCGCTGAGCCATTCGTCCAGCACAAGGTTAAACAGGATAGGTGAAGGAGGGTCCCTCTGCCTCACCCCAGTAGTGGGCCTCACCAAGAGCGTTCTCCCTCCGTACCCGAGCACCGTCTCCGAAGTACCTTACAAACTTCGTAGATACTCCAGAAACGATGCAGAAAGACCGGCACGGGCGGCGCCCCGTAAGATCGCCTCCATAGACACCCGATTGAATGCCTTGGTGAGGTCCACACTGGCAAGAAACAGGGGTCTCCTCGTGGTCTTAGCCTCGTCCAGCGCAGTAGACAGAATGGCTATATTTTCCGCACAGCCGTCGACAGGAATAAAAGCCCTCTGCCTGTGATCAAAGTCCACGGCGGAGCCGTCGGGACATTACTTTGTTGAACAACCTAAGCAGCACTGGGACCACCGTGATTGGACGAAACTCCTTTGCATTCCGTGCACCCTCCTTTTTAGGTATAAAAACCGCCCCCTAAGACAGACTGGAACCTGACGTCCCAGCATGTTCAAATTAAGCACCACCCTCAAAATTGGCATAGGTATCTTCCGGAGGTCACGCGAAGGGAAACAATCGGGGCCTGGTGCGGAACTCATAGGGGGAAAAGACTGTTTAATATCCTGCGCACTTATAAGGAAAAAGGGGTCCAAGGCGGCCCCAATATTACTTAACTCTTCTGAAATGAGAGGCGGGACAGACCCCGCCATGATTGACTCCCCCTCCTTGAGGAACTTCTCCGGGTCTTCAACCTCAGCCGCTGCCTTCCCGTCCAGGATGTCACGGGCGCACTCTGATTGGTGCTTCCGGAACAGCTCATGTGCTCGAGCGTAGTCCTTCTTTTGCTTCCTGCGACTTAAAGGGCCCCTGAAAAGAAAAAAAAAGTTTTTTCAAAACAATCGTTTTGAAAAACACGCGTGTCGAAAAAATAATTTTACGCGAAAAAAAAATATTTTTAGAGCAATATTGACTGCGCCAGACGCAATTTAGTCGGTAGCAACGTTACTAAAACACTCAGTTGGGAAACTGCCATAGAGACTGCCTTCAAAAAGTGTCTCCGATCTAATGACGAACACAACGCCACCATTTTTCCCGCAGCGGCCATTCGAGGAACCGCACGTCACTTCTTTTTTGGCTTTAATCGGCCATTTTGGGGCCAGAACAGATACAGATACTGTGGAAGAGGTTACACGAGCGTCACCCCCGTCTCCCCGGCGGACGCGCCGCGTCTTGCTACCGAAGTTAAAATGCACCTAGGTCGGGACGCGCCACCTGAAAGCAGCGCTGAGGCATGGTTGTATAAAAACAATATTAATTGTGCCACAAAACCTTGCAAACTAAAGATTTTAAAAACATCACGCGCCCCTCATTTTGTACTGAACTCCAATAAAAGTTACTACAAAAAGAGTCTTTTACGTTTGTTTTTTCGCAAAAAAAGGCTTTCTAAAAGCTCAAGGTGACCACAGTACTGAAAAATGACAAAGAGTGGCGCTGTTGTCGCATTTAGCTCGGTCTCGGTGGACGCCAGCGGTCCAGGTTTCGACGGCACGTTTCCCAACTGAGTGTTTTAGTAACGTTGGTCGGTAGTCACCTTCTTTCCACTTGTTTTCTCTCGGCATTTCGGGCGCGTGGAGGAGAGGTACTCCCCGCCTCTTCGTAGTGGATCGGCTTGGCTGCTTGGCTGCGCCCCGTACGAGAGCCATTGCTACTTCCTGTGTCTGCCGGTCGCACGTCGTACCGCGTCGTACAGCCGATTCACACGACGGACCGAATCGCGATTTTCGTCCGCAGACAGTGTACCAAGTGACCGGCACGTCACCGATTCCTGCGATCCGCGCCTTGTCCGCGGACGCGCGGACTGATAAAGTCGAGCGCCTTTTTCACTCGCGGATTTTTGGCAGGAGATTGACCTGAAAAGCGTTTAGTCTGGCAACGGTACATTGTTTTCTTGTTTTTGTTTCTGGGCGATGAAAACAAATGTGGCGCATCGTTGTGTTTTGTGCGTTCGCTTTTGTGTTTTGTGCGTTTGACATAAATAAATGGTTAAACGAGAATAAAGACAATGATATGATTGTAGTAGGTGACATAAACATTGACACACATAGATCGAATCCGATGACAAATAGTTACCTTGATAGCATGGTACTATCCGGTCTAGAGCCGATTATACAGGATTTCACAAGAGAGGAAATATATAGTGGGAGACTAACTCAATCATGCATAGACCATATACATACACGGACAAAAGAAGGGAAATCTGAGGGACAAGTTATCACAGAGAAAGTAGCCGACCACTATTTTGTGGCAGTAACTATTTCAAACTTCTTTAAAACTACACGACAAACATATTTTGAGAGTTCCTTTATTAATAATAAAAAAGTAGATGCATACATACAGGAAATCAACTGGAAAGAAATTTCTAAAGAACAAAATCCAGTAAAACTTTATGATCAACTTATAGACATATTTAAACAGATTTATGAAAAATCAACACAAAAAAGTAACATAAAAAGACGTAAAGAGCAAAATGAATGGATAACTAAGGAGATAGACGACCTAATAAAGGAAAAAACGAAGGCCTGGCAGCTTTTGAAGCGTTTTCCGAATAATAGAACTTATAAAACAAATTATCGAGCAATTAGGAACAAAGTGACTTCCATCATAAGATGTACGAAAAGAAATTACTACTGGATCAAATTTTCAGAAACAAAAAACATAGCACAATGCTGGTCACTAGTCAATCAATTGCTAGGACGAAAAAGAAAAAAATCGATAGAAGACGTAATTAAAGTCAACTTTGGAAATTATCATGATATGGAAACGCTTGCAAATGAATTCAATACAGAATATGTTCAATCAATTGAAAAACTTTGCTCTATGCCAACAGAAAAGCAACCTAATCAAATCAGAATCTGTGATTCACTTTTTCTTCCAGAGATGACTGAGAACGACCTAATCGAAATTGTGGGGCAAATCAAAACTAATAAAGCAGTGGGATACGATCAAATAAGGGCAAGGGACATTAAATTCCACATCCATATAATAAAACCAGTTCTGATCCAGCTATATAACTGCATATTCTCAAGTGGTATCATTCCTGAAAAACTGAAGACTGCTATTGTTCGGCCAATATATAAGAAAGGCGAGAAAAATAAATTACTTAATTATAGACCCGTTTGTATACTCTCGGTAGTTAATTATATAATGGAAAAATACATCAATAAAATACTTCGGAGTTTTATCTCGAAACATAATATATTAACTGACACGCAATATGGTTTCAGAGAAAAAATGGGAACTTCAGATCTTTTGGAAGACTTTTTTGATTATGTATATGAAAACCTTGACTGTACAAAATATGTATTAGCCGTTTTTATAGATTTTACACGGGCCTTTGAAACGATAAATCACTCTATTTTATTAGATCGATTGTACAGCATAGGGATTCGGGGAAAAGTACATGACTTGTTACAAAATTATCTTCTAGACAGGTATCAAATAGTGCGACTAGGATCGAAATATAGTAGGACAATTAGAGTAAAACAAGGAGTACCACAAGGTACAGTTCTGGGCCCTCTACTGTTTAATTTGTATATCAATGAGATTTCGCAAGTAAAACTAACAAGCAAATTATTCCAGTTTGCTGATGATACAGTAATTGTATACGCCCACAAAAATTATGAAGTTGCCGTTCGAGAAGTACAAGAAGACATTCACAATATTTTTCAGTGGTACTGTAAAAATCAGATTATCGTAAATACTTCAAAAACTCAAATAATGTGCTTTAGAGACCCTAGAAAAATACTATTAACTGAAATACCCATTAAAATGCACGATAAAAATTGTAACAACTGTTCATGCCTAGCAATTAAATATGTAAAAAATGTAAAATACCTTGGAATGTATATAGACCAACATCTTAAATGGGACTCACACATAGAGCAAGTTTGCAAAAAATTAAGGACACTGATGGCATATATGTTTCACATTCAGGATATGGTCCCCCATTCTGTACTTAAAATTATTTATAACTCGTTAGGAAAATCTGTAATACAATATGGTATAACTGTTTATGGGCACTGTGCTAAATACCTACAAAAAAAAGTTGCTCTCCAAAAACAGATATTCAGAAGAATGGGTCACCAATCAAAAAAAAGAAGCGATTTAATAGATGATATATGTAAAGAAATAGGCGTATTTTATTTTAGTGATCAATTGAAATATGACATAATCACAAAATTCTTTTTAACCAACTACCACAAAATAGAAATTATTAAAGAAAGAACATTGCGACCAAATAGGAAATATTTTGAACCATTAATAAAGACAAAGTATGGAGAGGCTACAAGAAATTATTATGTGCCTAAACTTTTTAACCAACTACCTGAGGAGCTGATTGAGTGCAAATATCCACAAGCAATGAAAAAAATGGCAAGAATATGGATTAATGAACAGAAAAATTAAACAAAGTGCGAATTAGTAAAAGTACCAACATACGACCGTAACCACTGTATGAATTACTATATTGATTATTAAAACAACGCTTTGAGATATATTACTAAATAGCAGTATGTACATAATAGAGGCCCGTTCCACCGGTTTTAGTGCACGTGTGTATGAACCGCTTCTTTTCTTAAAATTTGTTTGGTTTGTTTAAACTCATAGAATGAGTTAAAACTGTAAATCGTCTGGTTGTTAGTCACCTGCCGCGTCCCACACACAAGCCTTCTTGGCTTACGTGGGTACGGAGCGAAATGTATTGAAAAAAGAAAATAAAGTGTATTGTATTGTATTGTATTGTATTGTATTGTATTGTTGTGTTTTGTGCGTTCGCTGGTTTATTTTGTCAGGCGTTTGTTCGTTCCACGTGTGAAAGGAACTGCAGAAACTTTGTCTGGCTGACGCGACGCAGGTTCCGGTACTCCTCCGGGTCCGCGTCAAGAAGCTTCCGTCAAAACTCGTCTAGCACGCCGCGATAATTCTTGCACGTCCAATCAGGATTTCACCGAGCAAGACCTCTCTTGTGGCTGTGGTGAACTTGAGTGTTGTGCTCGAGCGCGGAGTGCGTGAAGGCATCTCCAAACTCCCCTTCGCTTGCCCAGAACTTAGCCGCTTCTACGCGGAACCCTTCTCGCGCAGGACCATGCCTGTGTCACTCTCATGCTTTGGGTTAGTAAAGCTAGTGGCGCTTCGCGCGAAGCCTATCACGTTGTTTTGTCTCGATCTGTACGTAACAGCGGCGTACGATTCATTATCGCGGTAGCGAACGTCGATTTCTCTCTTGGACAACGGTGCCACGGTGCGATGTTGGAGTTTCGCGGCACTGTGGGGTGGCGACCAGGTTCGGTCCGTCCTCGCTGGCGTCTGTTCGTCGTCTCCCTCGTGTGGATGCGCGGACATGTCGTCACGTGATCAATCAGTCCGTCGTGTGAATCGGCCATGACTAACTAACACAAGCAACTAGCCCTCTTCAGGAGGTCTTCACATATAAACGCGATAAAACTATAAAACCACCGAGGACACGAGACACGTTGCAAGACGGCGACCATGACAGAAAAAAAAAATGGCGAAGCTTTTGTTTGTTGTTTTATCCCAACGGAAGTTGCGATTTTGTAAAACGTTTGTAAACAATTATGACGTTCATTCGATGGATTGTTTCTTAAACAAAAAAAAAAATGTAATTCAAAAGGTGATTTCAAGGGATCACGAAGATTTTATAACCAACATCTAAGCTGTCACTCATTCTATTGGCCAATGAGAAGCTGATTTGAATGACCATCGTTACCAATGAGAAGCCGAGCTGAATGACCATGGAATTTGCGCGCAAAATTTCAAATAAATCTCTCGCCGTTAATATTGCTCTAAAAATTATTTTTTTTTTTCGTGTAAAATTCATTTTTCGACACGCGTGTCCCAACCAGACTGTTTAAAAAAAAAAACGTTTTTTCTTTTCAGGGGCCCTTTAAAGGGCGCTGTGGACGACGCTGCCGACGAAGCGGAGCCGGCCGTACATCAAGGAAAAAGTATTCCTGGATGTAGTTGTTCAAAGGTGCGGCCGCCTCCACCTCGTCCAGAGCCAGCCGCGCCAATATCCATAATTCTGCGCCACCATGTGTCCTCGGCGCCTGCCTACCTGAGAGACTACGAATCTCCTGGAGCAGCCTCAACCGAGACCGCTCGACAGGCTCGTCGAGGACCACCTGTGGCTGCGCCGGTTGTTCCTCTTGTTCCATTAGAACGTCGTGGTCATGCTGCACTGGAACTTGCTGTTTACAGGGTGTGGTTCCCAAGCACCTCACCACTACTGCGTGTTACCAAGTGAGAGACCTGCGGAACTTCTTCGTCCCCCGTGACATTCATCAAGGACTTCGTGGGTGCAGGTCTAACTTCCTGTGGATGGTCTCCAGTCACAGCCAGGAGTCGGGCCACTATTGCCCGATAGGCCTTCATTTTTCTATGACTCTTGACAGTCATAGGTGCGATTTGCACTTTTGTCGGAGTCGTATCTCTGCAAAGCGGAGTGGAGTGCCTGGTTGATGTTTTGTAGCGTGAGCTACACTGGCCGAGGTTGAGCAGTTTCGCGTGGCTTTCAAAGAGCCGTGCTGCGCAAGCGCGAGGAGCAGTGACGCCACACGGCGCACGGCTGGCGCGCCGGAGCCGCCGCCGCCGCGCGCGCCTCGCCCGTCTGCGCATGCGCGAGGAGCAGTGACGTCACACGGCGCACAGCTGGTGCGCCGGAGCCGCCGCCGCCGCGCGCTCCGCCGCCACCGCGCGCGCCTCGCCGGTCTGCGCATTCCAGAGGAGTGACGTCATAGCCGCGTCAGACGCACTGGCGCCGCATCGTGCCCAGCTGTGCGCCTCTGTTGCGCAGTAGCCAAGTCTGACGCTGCACCGGAGCCGCTTCATAGCGCCTCTCATTTTGTGCGCATAAGGTCACGCTACGTATATCCTGGCATAGCCGAGCTGCGTATTTGTGGGGAGCAGCAGATAAGGCCTTAGCAACGCCGCTCCGCCCCTTAGAACCGACGCTCACGCAGGATTTGCTGCTCGCAAAAAAAACAACAAAAAACTGTTTTGCTGGCGGGTTTACAAACGCCAGAGAGTTACGCCGTTTCGCGGTTTCGCCAGTTTCGCTGTGATCCTATGCAGAGTTTCGCCTTCGCGATGGGTTCTTGCGTTTCGAGAACTGGGATTTCGGAATGTGCACTGTGCACTGCGCCCCGCGAATATCGGGGGACGAATCGCGCTTTCGAGAATGTGCGTCGACGGCTTCGCTTTTACTGCGCCCTAAAAAGACGCTGGATTGAAGCTTTATGTATGAGAGCTTCTGAACTACGCAGGGTCTTCTGAACTTCACTTAGGTAAATACGCATATATTTCTCTGGAACCGCGCAGGGGTAATAATAATGCTCCGAGATTGCGTTGCTAGCGCGTCTACCGAGCCGAGCTTCCGCCATGCTGGCTTGCCTTTGCGCTGAAATGACGCGACTTTGGGGTGGTTGATTTCCAGGATGCGATTCAAACCCTGGCGCCACACCGTTTTGCGCAAAGTCGAAGCGGGCTGGCACTTAACGCTGTGCTCTGAAAGTAGCCCTCGCTCATTGATTTGTACAGAGAGCTTTGGCTGAGAGATCGTACTCGTTCCTTACGCAAGCTCTCACAGAGAATGGAGCAGGTTCTACTGGCTCATCTAATGTTGCAACCGACTATGTTGTGCAATGCCAGCCCCTTCTATCTGTACTCGCATGCATCTAGGTGCTGTCTCACATTACCATGTTGTGCAGTGACAGCCACGCCAATGTGTACTCGCATGCGTATCGGACGTGACGCCCAGGTGCTGTCTCACATTACCAACTATGTTGTGCAATGCCAGCCCCTTCAATCTGTACTGACATGCATGTATGTCCCACGTGATGCCCAGGTGCTGTCTCTCATTACCAACTATGTTGTGCAGTGCCAGCCACGCCAATCTGTACTCACATGCATGCATCTCGGACGTGACGCCCAGGTGCTGGTTCACATTACCACAGTGCTAAACCTGTCTGGTTGCTGCATGCAAAACCTCACGAGGACAGCAAGAAGACTATTTGAGGTGGGGAAAAAGGCAACCTCTCAACATGCCATAAGGCGCACAAAAGAAAAACTCCTTATTGCAGGTAAACTACCACATCCGTTCCCTTCGTCCAAGTGGAACAAGTCTGACCTCATGTCGATGGTCGAAGTATTTTTGTTTTTGCTGCTGGAACATCTCCAATGTTCTCACACAGTTGGAATCTGAAAGGCTGGTGACAAGGCGCTCACCCGAGACTGGGAACAGTTGTTCGCTATCTCGTGCCCATCAGGAGTTCTGCTGGACTGTATCTATTATTCAATGGACTCTTTCGGTAGTCCAGAGCAGAGTTCTGTAGGGGTCCCCTGCTTCCCGTTGCTTTCTTTGGGGATATTTTGGACTTGAATTGATGTGACGAAAGCCGAACTCATTTGTAAACTTGGCGAATTCTGCATTTGAAAACTAGAGGCCCCCACAATGATATACCACGACATCTGATTTAGCAAGTAATTCTGGAGATCGTAAAAGATAATGTTACGATTAGCCATCAGGCTCCATCCCAGAAAAACAAGTCCGTCGGCAACCTTGCAGTTGACGCTTCATTTGAAACACATGGCATTTTTTGTCCGGCCATCAAACGGAGGTCTTTGCTCGTCCTTTGCACTTATCCACCTTGAAATGACCTTCACGTGGTTGTTGAAGGACTATGTCGCACATATTCTCTGGGACTACCTCTTTTATGGTGCGGACCAATATGTCGCCAACAAGTTAGGTGTTGTCTTTGTCTTGCCAATAGGGTTTAAGCTCCACCTCTATATCTCTGTTGCTTGGCCATCCTGTTTGAATCAGTTGTCGAAGATGTATGCACACTGTTTTTGTACTGTTTGCTGGCAATTCGTTGAAGGCTGTATGCTGTCAGATGCATAGCACTAGCAACATGTTTAATGCAGTAGCCACCAATTTAATTCTCGCGCTCCAACTGCTTCGGTTCAGGTTGTGAGATAGGAGACGCTCAGAGCGTTGGCTGCAGTGAGGTCTTTGCCAAGGACATAGACAGTGTTGTAAGGGAAACGCATACGTTCAGTGTCCGTCAGGACTTTTGGCAACTATGTCATTATCTTAAACTGGTGTCCCTTTTTCTGGTGCAGAATAGCATTTAGTCCATGTGCTGATGCATCTGCACAACTTTCCACAGTAAATTTTCCTTTTGTGTGAACTTGGCCTACCGATTCTGTCCTTTGTGGGCATCACAGCTTTCTGTTGTTGTTGAACCATTTCATGTCGATGAGCGATTGTGTGTGCCTTCAGGAAGTCTAGTGACAAGTCCACCTGTACTTTTTCTGGCACATTTTAGTCTTGCAGGCCTGCGACCAAGCAGTCCTTAATAAGTTCCCTTGGCTCCCGTAGCTGCAAGGATCAGCTATCACATGCAGTGCCGTTGCAAAATCTGCCAGAGATTCACCATCTCTGCATTCAGGTGTTCAATCGTGCTCTTTCAAACATTATGTTGCATCTTGGAGGTAAGCCTCATGGTGAGTTAACACGACTTCGAACTTCTTGGTGTTTTCAGGACTTAGCTTTAAACTATTCAAGATGTCCCCCGCTTAAGTTCCTATGATGTAGTCCAGCGTTTCGATTTGCTTTACTTCCACTTCTGCATGTGAACCCAATTCTGTGCGATAGCGAAGAAAGCGTTTCTTCCATGTGGGCCATTTGTTAGGAGTGGTGAATGCGAATGGCTCGGGTCGAGCTATTTGGAACAAAGGCCTGGTATGGCTGAAGTTCAATAGACCATTTGCTAAATCCCCCAAGCGCCATGGCCCGCACTCGAGGAATCATGGGAACGGTGTTCCTTCAGCTGTTCAGAAAATTTATTCCACAAATATAGATGCTCGCTTCACGCAACAAACATATCCAAGGGTCTCGCGGGGGACTGATCTGCAGTATCAACTAGAGTTTAAGGCCCATTAAACAGTCAAAAGTTGATCATGACGCGACCCCTCACCACACAGAGGTAGCGGCACGACCACCGGCGGAGGAACTCTTGTTCGCCAAGGGAGAACCGCTGGTCGTCCAGGTAGGCGGTGAGGTCTTTTCGGATGTCCCACAACAGCGGCCACAACGCGCGGCGTTGTTGTCGCTGGGCCGTCGCGACACAACGGTTTCGCCACAGCACCCACTCACATATTGCCACTAGTAGCAGCGCAAAGGCGCCCCGCGGGCAACGGCCTCGTGTGACGTAGACGTCCACCCCGAGATCGTGAAACGAGCGCTGTATTATGCGCCATAGGTCCCTCGCCGGTACACACTCTCTCACGACGTGCGCGTTTGTTTCTATTGCACCACAATTGACGCACTGTGCGTCCCGTACCACACCCCAGCGGAAAAGCCTGTTTTTTGTTGGGAGGACCCCCCAACCCTTTAACCATTCAAAGTCGCGCACGTGGTCCGGCAGCGTGGACGACGTCAGTGCCAGCCACGGGTACGGCTGCACCGCGCCCGGCGGCGGCGGGGGTTGTTCTGCCACAACTAGGCGTTCGACAAGCCTAGACGCCGGGGCCTCGAGTATCTCCTGTCGTGACACGTGGACGCTGAGCTTGTCGAAGAGATCCGCGGTAGACTTGTAAAATGCAGGGGTCGTCTCCGCGCGGGGCCGAAGAGCACTCGGAAGAGAGTCTCCCAAGAGCCGGTTATTGGCGCCGAGGAAGTAGAGCGTGAGCGGCCGTGCTGGGTTGTCGTGATCGTCAAGGATTGCCAGGGTTGTCTTCAGGGCCAATATGGGCGCTGCCAGCTCGATGCACGGAAAGCTCCACCCTCCTTCACCGCGGGGGAAGCATAAGCGGGAGCGCCTCACTAGTTCCGTGCGGTTATTCCAGAAGAAGGTAAACAGCGCCGAGCGCACTTGGAGAATGAAGGGGCGCGGCGGGAGGGCTACTCGGGCCACATGCCACAACCTTCCGCAGAAAACCGACTGAACAAGGTACCGCCGCACAGCCATGGGGAAGTCGTAATGGCCAGCCTCAGCGGCCCTCTCGATGATCTCTTGTCGCAGGTTGGCCCAGATCTCCGGAGCCACGCCGGAGGCGTCGTACGAGACCCCAAGAATGGTGACGGACTGGGCTCGTGGCAGAGATGGCGGGCACGTGGGGGGAGCCCCGATGCAGAGAGATTTGCTTTTTTCGTGGTTCAACCGTGCACCGGAGAGGCACGCGTACTCGTCGAAGAGCCGGAGGGCCTTCACCAGGCTGTCTTCGTCGCGCAGGTAGAGGGTCACGTCGTCCGCATACGCCGAGACGCGAAGCTCATCGGACCCAGGTAGAGCAAGTCCGCTTATGCTGGGGTGCCTGTCGACTCCAACCAGAAAGGGCTCCAAACTGAGGACGAACAGGAACGGGGACAGCGGGCACCCCTGCCGAACTCCTCGCGTCACCGGAAAGCGTGCCACTAAGGAGCCGTTCAGGAACAAGTCGCTTCGCAAATCACTGTACAAGGCTGCGAACAGCTGAGCGCTCTCGGAGGAAAAGCCAAACCCGTCGAGAACACCGAGCAGGTATTGGTTCTCGACGCGGTCGAACGCCTTGTCTTGGTCCAACGACACGAGAAGCCCGTTCGCCCGTCGGGAGCGTGTGAACTTCAGGATGTCGCGAGTGAGAGTCGTCAAAGTATGTATGCTGCGGCCCGATACCGAACACGTCTGTCGGGGGTTCACCAGCTCCGGCAGGAAAGCTTGCAGACGCGAGGCTAGGGTCACCGCGAGGAGCTTGTAGTCACTGTTTAACAACGTTATTGGGCGCCATGCCCCGGGGTTGGCGTGGTCAACACCCTCCTTGGGGATGAGTACGATCCGACCCAGCCGAAAGGATGGCGGTAGGAGGAGGTCTTCAAAGTAGACCCGCACGACAGCGGTAAAGAAGTTTCCGAGGATGTGCCAGAACGTGCGGTAGAACTCCGCTGGGAGACCGTCTGGTCCTGGTGCGGAGCCGTTCTTCATCCGCTTCAAAACGTTCCACAGCTCGGTCGCGGACGGGGGCCGCCGCAGGCGCGCGTCATCCTCGGCGGAGATCTTGGGGAGGCCGCTGACGAGAGGGGAGCGAGGACACCGATGTGCGATCAACCGGCGCATCCGACTGGGCCAGCGACCGGAAGTGGGCTGCGAAGCGACCATTGTCAAGGCGGCCGGGAGACTCCAACGCGGAGGGCGTCTGCTGTTTCTCGAAGGCTTGTAGGCTTGTGCGATGGGTGTAGCGCAGTACCTCCGGGTGGACCGACGGGCTCCCCTGAGCCTGCAAGACTGTAGACGCGGTGGAGTCCGACCGAAGGTATCGTTCGTAGCGTCTCTGCAGCTGGTCGAGGTACGCCCTCATGAAGGGGGTCAAGGCGCCCCCTCGGCGGACGATACGGATTCGGAGGATAGTGTCTTGCAGAAGCCCTCGATGCCGTTCGCGAAGGTGCCGTCCCATCAGAGTGCTGAAGCTTTGCCATTGACCTTTCAGGCGGTCCCAAGACGCCGGCTGTGTGCGCACGCCCACTAGCGACTCCTTGACCAGGTTGCCCAACGTGCGGCGCGTGGCCTCATCGTGGAGGATCCTGGAATCCGGACGCCACGGACGCGAGGAGCGTGCGACCGCGGAGTCGAAGCAGAACTTGATAAGTAGCGGACGGTGATCGGAAATCTCTTCTGGGCACGACAGAAAGTCCACCGCAGTACAGGTCTGTAGCGCGGCAGATAGCGTGCGAGGCATGTACAACCGGTCTATGCGACTTCCCGAAGCCCCTCTATTCCACGTCGACTGTTGGGTGGATACATGCAGTAAGGACCATCCGTTCACGAGGTCGGAGTGCCTCACAAGCCGCCGAAGTTCACGGGCGGACCCGGTTGAGCGACCCTGACCAGGACCCCGAACGTCGGCGTAAGAGTCCAGGACGCAATTGAAGTCGCCGACCAAGCAGCACGGGCCCGCGTCGAGTAGATGTACTTACGTCTAGGCTGCGGAAGTAGTCGTGCTGGAAGGTCAACACAGTTGGCGCGTAGACAGTGACGAGGCGAAATTTCCGTTCGCCGAAGAAAAAGTCAAAACGAACAGTCCTTCCCTCCGTATCAAAAAGATAAGTGGCGTTGCGCAGCAGACTGCGATTGCAGACAACCACGCCCACGCCCGTCGCGCGGCACGGCGCGTAAGAAAAGAAAGCAGTTACAGAAAACCGGGCTTCGAAATCCGCAACGTCACGGAAGTGGGCAAAGTTGGTGTCTTGCAAGCACAGAAGATCGCAGTTCTGCATCCTCGCGAAGTGCATCACTTCAGTTTGCTTCGCTGGGTTTCGAAAGCCCCGCACATTCAGGGATAATATGCAAAGAGTGGCCAGAATAAATAAGAAAAGGGATAGGGACGCCGGGCGTGTTGTTTAGAAAGTGGAGCTGTCGGACGATGCTGGAGAGGGGTCCCGACGCGGGGGGGAGGACTTTCGCGGTTTCTTGGGGCACGTGGCTCTTGGGCCCCCACTGTCAGGTGAGCGGGAACCGCTGCTCGTGAGAGTACGCTTGGAGTCCTCGTGCGGTGGTCGGCTCGAGTCGGAGTCCGGTGTGTTAGTTATGGTCGTGTCCATACTGTCGGTCGGTGTCGCTGCGGGGCCACCTGGCGCGGGGTTCTCGTCGATGACGAGGTGGTCGCTGTCGCTGGAGACCTCGCCCTCACCCGACGCTGGGCTCCACGCCGCGGCGGCTCGGACAAAGTCCGTCGCCCCGGCTGAAGTCGCCCCCGAGCCGGTCGGGCTTGACTCAGGGGGGGCGGATGGGGGCGCCGACGGAGGAGGCGGGGGTGGGGCCGCGGCTGCGGCGTCAGGTGATGACTGAGGGGCAACGGTGGAGACGGGTGGTACGGCCGGAGCCTCGGGGGCGATGGGAGAGGTCGCGTTTCCTGGGTCCAGGGCCGGGAAATCGGTGGCGTAGTTTCCGGCGACCATGGAGGAGTAGCTTCTCTTGGCCGTGCAGTCCACAGTCGCGTGGGTTCCACCGCAGCGTCTACAGTTGGCACTACAGCCCTCAGTGGGGTGCCCGAAGACACCGCAGCGGTCGCAGTAGCCCGTCGTGCACTGTGCCCGGACGTGGTCCTCCTGCCTGCAGCGTCGGCATACGCGCTTCAGGCCGCGGTAGTCAAATGTAGCACGATGACCGGCGACGCGCAGGAAGTTGAGCAAGGAGTTAGCCTCCTTCATTTCCATGCGGATGAAGCGGGTTCCTGTTTTCACAGTCGCCGTTCGGTGGTAGGTCGCGTAGGACACGTCGATGACTTTGCCGTACGGGGCCAGGGCTTGGACGAGCTGGTTGTTGCGCACAAACGTCGGCAGGAAGAGGAAAGTCACATTCGTCACCTGCGGACCCGTCGGCACGATGGGGACTGACTGGTTGGCGATGGAGACACTGCCGGCCTCACGAAGCTTGAGGGCTGCGGCACGGGTGTTGACGACGACTTGGAAGTTTGTACCTCCTAGGTGCTGCGCCGAGAAGATTCCGGGCAACCCCACAATGGCGGATACCCCATCAATGAGGTCGTCCGCCGATGTGCCTACTGGCACGACAACGTCGAAAGCGTGCGCTTTCGGCGGGGGAGAAGCTTGCGTCGATGCGGCCGCCATGGCGGTCGGCACCCTCGCCGGGGAGCAGGACGACACGTAGCCAGGGACCGCAGCAAGCAGGCCCCGAACGAGATGAAAACCAGGAAACCGGGAACTCAGGAACAGCGACGAGATGTTTCAGCTCCCTAGTGATCAGTAATTTCGACTTTTCGCATGGTTACACAGTTATGGGTGTAATTCGGAGTCACCCTGAACAAGCTTCGTATAGAGCCCAAGGACCTGTCATATCACCTTTAAAATTTCGCGTCAATGTCAGCGTTTTCGATACTGTGCATGCTCTCTACCCTTCAACCTGGCTGAGCTGCAGAAATCTCTTACAATATTATCATTCCCAAACAGCTTCAAAGACGCTGAAATTAAGTTAGAAACGCTAAAAACAGCCCTGTTGACTCCGAGCTAAATCCTAGTTTTGGTTGTGAATTCTCGGCTTTTTAAGCAATTCCCACTAAAAACAATAATCACAATAATGATAATATTGTAAGAGATTTCTACAGCTCAGTCAGGTTGAAAGGTGGATCACATGCACAGTATCAAAAACGTTGACATTGACGGGGAAATTTAAAAGAAGTGATATGACAGTTCCTTAGGCTCTATACGACGCTTGTTCAGGGTGACTCCGAATGGCATTAAAAACTGTGTAACCATGGAATTCGTCAAAATTATCGATCACTAGGGAGCTCAAGCAACACCGTTCATATGATTCCTCGAGTGCGGGCTGGGGCGCTTGGGGGATTTAGCAAATGGTCTATTGCATACCTTGAGGTTCACCCGTGATTATTTTTCTGACAGCTGCTTTTCCTGTCAGTTCTGACACTATGTTCGAGGTGGGGAAAAGGGAACCTTGCAACATGTGGTCGGGCACACAAAAAGCCCCATTTATTGCTCTCCATCTGTTCAGAAGACCCCAAAGAGCACAGCCAATGCAAGGCTTACAAAGTTCCAACCACGTGGCACCTTATGATGTGGGACTGCAGCTTAAACAAAAAATCTGATGTACCTTGATCTTACAGATAAAGTCAAAGTATACAGGCATGTGCAGTGTGTTCAGTACACTTTGATACAAGCATATTTTGTTCTGTGAAATTTTAGTTGCCTCCCCCTCACACACGACACATTGTTACATTGCAACCATGTCTATGGTATTATTAACGAATCTCTTCTTGAACTCAATGTACCGCACGGTAGTCTGTCTTATTCAGCTGCAGATCGATCTGTTGTTTGCACTCTTCATAAACCATGTTCCAATCGCAAGTGCTCTTGCGATGGCTCGTCTGAAGAAATACCAGGCTGTGGTTCACCTTTTGTTATCCGCTGCTGATATATGCTGTGACGAGAAATCCTCTTTTTGTTAGTTGCAGTCATGAGTCTTTCTGTTGTTTTTTTACGTTGACTTTTGGATTTGCACATTCGGCTGCGCTTTGAGGCGCACCAGTTGCTTGTGGCTCACCGGTTAGGTACTGCTATTTAGGTTCATGCTAAGCCTGCATTTGTTCCTTGCCAGTCTAACTGGGAAGAGTCATGGCGCTCTATTGCAAGCAGGGCCTCTGGATGCTGCTATGTTGCTGCTGTTGTAATAAAGCGAGTGAAATAGGATGTCTGCCCAAAAGCACCTTCACGCTTATGCTTCATGTGCAAGCACATACGGGGCACCAGCCCAGATGCCACGCTTCCATTTGTCTACTGCTATATGGAGCTGGAGCTTGTTGCGCCAAGTGATGAGCAAACAGATGGAAGACGAAGAGGTGAGATACAAATCTGGAAACTTGTTCAACATTCCTAAAGCGCTAATTTCAAGAATTCCTGTAATATTTTGTGTTTATTGACTCATCTGTTGCATTTAAAATATAGCTGCTTGTTGCATTTATAGTATAAGCTCTGAGCAGCCTCTTTGAGCCAGCAAGCTGGCTCAGTGGTAAAATGTCCAGTTGCTGATCCAAAGGTCCACGGCTCAATCCCCGGTAGGGGCAAAGTATAAATTCATCTTTCCCTTTACCACGCCAACCGTGTTATTATAGTAACCATGACAACCGTGTCACCGCTTTTGTGACAGACAATCTGGTCTCACTTTTTGATTAAAACCCTAGCCATGAAACACATTCTGTGCTAAAACAAAGAAAGTAAGCTATTGAACAGCTTCCCGCGGAGTGGCGACCCCACACCTGTGAGGACCGGGTTGCCCCGAGGAAATAACCCCTGCAAGAAAGCTAGGTATCCTAGAATCCCTCCGAACATTTATCAAGACCAGGACCGTCGTTCAATTTATCTAATCCCGTCTCTGCTCCACTCACCTCGCTATAATACACTTTCCATCCCAATGCATTCGTGGTGTAAACCAAACGCTAAGTGGTGCAGCCCTTCATTAAATAAACATTTTCTGAATCTTCCACTCCATCTTCTGCCCTCATGTTGGCTTTGCCGACACGAGAGATGCACCATCTCACACAGACGATACACACAAAGTAAAAGAAAAACTCTTTCGCTTTATATTCAGTCGTGCAGTTTTTAAAGCCATGACTGCATGCAGCCCTTTAAAACATTTAAATTAGCTTGCACCCCCTTTGGGTAAGAGCAGCCCTGTGGTGGGAATCACTTACACACTGTACACCCCCAAAAACTATTAGGTTGAGGTGGATTCAACCACTCGTCACTCGATGGGCAAACTTTTGTATGCAAACTTTACTTCCAAGAAACTGTGAGAGAAATGAATCTTCTTGAGCTCCATTATGACGATGTAGTCAAGTTTGTGTAATCCTGGAATTTCGCTTCGAGAGCAATGAAACTTTCAAAAAATTGTAGGAATCAAAAATGCTTGTTTTTCGTGCCTTTTGATACAATATGAAAATTTAAATTACTTATAAAACTGAAGTGACTGAGAATGTGGTTTCGATCACTAGAGGTTTCTCCTATCTTTAATTTAAGACCACGATTGGAAGAATAGACTGTGTAATATATGCACATTTGTGGACAAATTCTTCGTATGACAGCTCTGATACCCAACATTTGAAGCAAATTGCAAAACCACACCATCATGCGAATGAGTTTGTTTCCTCCTGGCCGTCATGCATACGCAGCTGGGGGAATTAACACCACCTATGAGGAAAATGCTAGAAGCGGGTGAACATCGCTTTTAAAAGTCTCCAGCGATCTCAAAAGTAAAATTGAGGGATTACAAAAACTTGATAAATGGTCATAATGAACCTCCAAAAGAATAGCATCTCATATGCCTTCCTGGAAATCAAGTTTGTGTTGCGAAATTCCTCAATTCCTCCTTCAAATGCAAGCACAAATGCTCCCCCACTCATCACATCCTTTCAACCAAACTGTAGAAGAAATAGTGCAACTATGCAACAAAACGTGCCTGCACAGCACACCCTCAAAAAAGATAAGACTAAAAGGCCCAAATAATCAGTGACTTGACCTATCGTGGTGGTAACATCTCTCAGTGCATCTTTTACTGGTCCATTTTGTACCGCAGCTTTTTTATAGGCCTCCACCATTGTCTAAATGGGAAATAAAGCTGCCATTATTTACATATTAAAAGTAGGACGTTTCAACGTTAAGTATACAAAGGAAAACATGCAGTTCCAGTTTTTGCAAGTGCAGAGGAAAAGCTTTCAAGAGACTGAATGACCGCTGCCAGTGCCAAGAAGCGTCAAATTCACTGCGTTTCTTTGGTGGTTATTTTTCAGAATTAAGCTCTGCTTCAGTTTTCGAAACCTGTGGATAAATGCTGCCAAACATGGCTGATGTTGAATATTCTCCAGAAAGCTGATGCTCTTCCATTGTCAAAACAAGTCTTCATTTTCCTCTTGCTGGGAGCCTAAGACCGCAAAATTTCATATAGCTGACCAGTAAAATACATATTCAAAGGTGAATGCATTCATATTTCAAGCACTCAGTTTAGTAAGAAATTGTAATGTGTTGAGATTTCTTGAGGACATGCAATACAACTGCCACAAGACAAATATAAATGCTCCTTAAACTAGGAGAAAAAACTATTGCGACTACCTATAACACAACTGGCTCACGTCACGGCGCACTTCGCGAACGCATCACTCTCCAGCAGTTTGGGATTCAAGACATACGACGGTCCATGAGCCTTCCAAGTGTTTTTATGGCGAGCACAAAAAATCTTTGGCGCACAAATATATCTATACTAGTACGCTTAATCTTGTGTGCTATGCACGTCAACCCGTAAGCAGCGATTATTTGTGGAGAAAGGGAGTTATCATCGATAAAGTCTTCGTTCGGTGTGCGCAGCTGGTACATTTTCCTGTTTCGTGTATATTCTAAGAAAAAGGGGTACATTCTTACACACCTTGTCCCATATAATACACCCTAAGATTTCAGTTCGACGTACAGAGCACTGATGTTGATCCGACGGTACCAACTTTCACGAGAGGCTTGATAGCGTTGTGGTACAACTTATTAAAATAGCTCATGTACGTGTGACTGACTAAAAAAAGTAATCCAGGTTTTCTTGGCCCTACTGCAAAACCTCAATGTACTTTTTCGGTAGTTTTTGATACGTACTTTAGTGGTTTAATATGTTATATCCCATCGTCATCAAGCCTCTCGTAAAAATTGGGGCCGTCAGTTCCACATCAGTGCGCTGCACGTCGAGCTTAAGTTTTGGGGTGTCTTATATGTAACGAAAGGTGTAAAAGCTATACACTTTTTTTTAGAGTGTGGGCTGCTCGTCGCATCCGCGGGATTCGCACCCTGAGTGTTCTGCCGGAGAGGAATGATTTTACGTATGAAAGCAAACGTCCGCCTACTCCGAGCTGCTTGAGACGTACAACGATGACGTCATGAGTAAGGAGTCAAACGCGCGACGGATGTCTAAAAATACGCAGTGTGCAATGTGGCCTTTTGTTTTTGCCTCATTATGGCCGATTCACACGACGGAATGATCCACGGACGGATTGATCACGTGACGATATGTCCGCGGTTCGTCCGTCTCCCAAGCGTATCTACACGAGCGAGACGACGAGCAGACGCCATCGAGGACGGACCGAACATGCTCGCCACCCCACAGTGCCGCGAAACTCCAATATCGCACCGTCGTCCAAGAGAGATACTAGCTCAGACATGACAGTGACACAGGCATGGTCCTGCTCGAGAAGGCTTCGTCGTAGAAGCGACGAAGTTCTGGGTTCGCGGAAGGGCGTTCGGAGATTGCTTCAGGCACTCCGCCTTCGTGCACATCACTCAAGTATACCGCAGACACAAGAAAGGTCTTGCTCGGTGAAAGGCTGATTGGACGTGCAAGAATTACCGCGGCGTGCTAGCCGAGTTGACGCGCACCTGGAGGAGTACCGGAACCTGCGTCACGTCTGCCGGGCAAGTGTCTGCAGTTTCTTTCACGCGTGGAACCAAGAATCGCGCGACAAAATGAAGCAGCGAACGCACAGAGCGCAAAAAAACACAGCGATGCGCCAGTTTTGTTTTAACCGTCAAAAAAAAAAAAAAAAAAGAAAGAAAACCTTGTACCGTTGCCCGAGTAAACGCTTTTCAAGTCAATCACCCGCCAAAAGTCCGCGAGTAAAAAGGCGCTTGGCTTTATTAGTCCGCGCGTCCGCGGACGAGGCGCGGATCGCAGGATTCGGTGACGTGACGGTCACGTGATGCACGGTCAGCGGACGGAAATCGAGATTCTGTCCGTCGTGTGAATCGGCTATTAAGCGCAGATGGTAGGTCTCCAGTTGCGTCGGTCGTTGATCTCCTAGCCCGAAATCCGGCCAACGGGTTTGGGAACGCTTCTGAACGTTCAAGATGCCAAGGGACACGTCTCAGGACCAGTCTTTGAAGCAGCTTTCCCAAGCAGCTTGTCAAGGGTACCGGTCTATACGACGATGCTCCACAGCTCGGTTTGCCACTCTTGAGGACAGGAATCACTAGCTTCACTCCACGTGGCAGGCAAAGTGCTTCCTCCACTTTTCATTAAGCATCTCTAGGAGGTTTCCCAGTTGCGTCCGTTCAATACTTGGTGGTGCTCGATAGGTTGTGATGATAATGCAATTAATGCAAAGGTGCACGCGAGCTGAAAAAGAATAACGATAATAATCCCGAGTCCAGGTTATCCCATCTGGACCCGGCGCACTCCAGCGTTTGCGGCGTTGAAGTTCGTAAATAGTGAAGTCATCGTCTACTTTGTATGGAATCTGTTGATGAAGCGCTGTTCGTTGAATCAAAGATTCAGGTGGGGGTGGAATTGGTCGCGCGAACTCATCTGCAAATAATTCCAGCTGTCTCTGCCGTGATCTTATTCATTTTTGCAGTCCAAGCTACAATTGGGTGGCGAGGAACCTTGACCCCAGACAGAGCATCAACTACATACTTTGGTAAATTACTTCGTAAATGTAGTTTAATTACAGTTACAACTACTACGCTTAAAAAGGAGTTAATTACAATTAGAATGACCACTGCCTGAGAAGTAATCCGTTACAATTACTAATTACTTTTAGAAAGTAATGCAGTTACTTCACAATTACTTTCCTTTAAAAGCTACCCGACTTAATGACGTTGACATAACAGCATTTTTGTCACACTAAAATACAACTTTCAATTCTTTGCCTCGCTTTTCAGGAGTCAGTACGCGGCGTTTCACAGTCGTCACATTCTCGGCCTCTGCTTCACCATTTTTAATTCTAGGATAGGATACGGAGTTCTGAGTAGGACATGACTCACACCAGTCAGTTGCTTATCAATTTGCAAATTCATGATTTCGAGATTAGAAGACATCGTGGTGGCGCTTTTCATATGGGGCAGATTCTGGACTCCTCCGCATGTGCTTTGATAGTTGCTAAGCTGTGCCTACACAGTCAACACTCAGACGGAGTCTTGGTGCTTCCAGAATCCCACAAGCTGGCAGAAGAGCAATGACGCAGACGCCCAGCGCGTTTTGTCCTGTCAGTGACTCCATAGAATTGAGGTGCAGGGTGACAAAATCATTAAAAAGGAGTTGTAATTGTAATTCAAGATTTTGCAATTACTGACGCAAAAAAGTAATTAAACTACAATTACAACTACTTTCACTCACAAGTAATGAATTACAATTACAAATGACTCGGAAAAGTAGTTAAATTACAGTAATTTAATTACAGTGATTTAATTACTACACAAGTACGATCAACTATCGTCCAAGCACGTGCTGCTCCCCTCGGGTCCCCAAAGGAGGCACATTTCTCGGACCACTGTTGTCTCTGCAGTTTCTTTGTGTGACTCCGGTACGCTGCATCGATATTCCTGTAACGTGTCCAGTCGTAGTCTGAGTCCGTATGAATTGCGCGTCGTTGGGCTTGTTGGCGTGCGGAACGTAGCTTCAGATATTCTAAATTCGGTGCAGGGCTGGGGATAGGAACTTTGACATGGCGAGTGGCTTGTTGGCGGGAATCTGCAATGATGTCTGACAGATCCCTAGCGCCCTTGTCATTAAATGACTTCGCCATAGTTTCGCGGTAGAGGTCCCAGTTAGCTACCGTGCGTGTTTTGGCAGAAACCAGAGATGTCTTCTGCGAAGCTGTGACGATAGGTGCATGGTCGCCCCCCCCCCCCCCATGCAGAGGTGTGCACGGCTGCGGACCAGCCTGCGAGCCATGGGCCCACCCGGCCCGCGGGCCGGGCTCGGGCTTCACGGCTACATTCATGAAGGGCCCAGGCCGGGCAAGGGCCTTGCATTCAAGTCTACAAGTCGGGCTGAGGCGGGCCAGCCGGCAATTACTTTAATTACTTCACTTTTTTTTTTTTTTTTATATGCTATGTTCTTGGAAGTTTGTTCGGGTGGTTGGGGGAGGGACCATATAATGGGGTAGACCCAAATGCTGAAAGCATGTGTGAGTGTGTGTTTTTATGTGTTTTTGTACGGTTCGGTGTGTGTGTGTGCAGCGAGTACTCTTGTATACAGAGGACTAGCGACGAGGCGTTCATTTTCGTCACCGGCGGCGCCTCCGTCCTCACAGTCGCGTCTCCCCATCAACACGCACACATACGCGCCTACACAATGCGCTTCTCGCAAGCGTAAACCATCTGTAGTTATGAGTGTGTGCATCCACAATATCGGTGAGAACGTTCCCCTCAGGTGTGTTTTTCCTAAACAATTTCTCGCAGATCACCGCAAGAGTGGCAATATATATATATATTTTTTTTTCTCCTGTTGGCAGCTGTGAGTGGGCAACTCAGAACTTCGTCCGTTTTTTGTCCGAACCCGTCGCAATGTTTCCCTTCCTTTTCAAATTTAACACATCGCTTTGTTTACTGCCGCTTTCCATTTTTATTTTGCAGTTCTTTCCGATGCGCGGGTTTGGTCGCAAGAAAGGACGATGGGAGTGAATTTTCTTAACGAGTTGCCTAGGCCCGCAGATTGGTCTGACTAATAATAGCAGACAAAAATAATGCTTACTGTATTGATTATCGGGTACTGTAGTTAACAGCTATATTTGTGGCAAGCGAGCTGCCATGCCGCGCAATTTGTGAGCTGATCATGCTGGGTAAAAAAAATTAAAAAAAAGCGGGCCTCAGTGGGTCCGTGAAAATTAGTTTCGGGCCGAACCGGGTACGGCTGGCTGTCATAAATGGATAGCGGGCTGCGGGTGGGCCGGGCCCAAAGGACCGTGGGGCGGGCTGGACTGGGTCGGGCTTCTAAATGTCAGCCAGTGCAGACTTCTATGTTCCCATGTATCTGGCACAGTAATCGGGTATTTTTCTCCAAACTGGAGAAAAATAAACAGTTTGGCTCTATTGTCCACACACACCGCATTGACCTTTGGGGATGCAAATGTAAGATCCAGGACACTGTTTCACTTCTTTGTAGAAAGACGTGGGTTCTCCTCTGTTTAACCAAACGAGATCCAACGTTGCTACTTTGTCGTGCCTTTGAGGAGTTTTTCTCTTTTGTTTTTGCGTCTATCACCCCAGTTACTGTAGTGCGCATTGAAATCTCCCGCTAGTATAACTTCTCCTTGGGCTCGTTGTTGTATTTCAAATAACACATTGGGGCTCCATGCTCCCGGAGGGGCGACATACGCGGATACAACTGTACTGTCTTCAATGCCTAACATTACTGTGACCGCAACGCACTCTTCAGTCTCTGAGCGCAGATCGGAGAGGTCTAAGGCGCTCTGTTGAAGGGATGATCTCACCAAGAGAGAAACACGTGAACGATCTGTCTACCCGATTACTGTGCTGTTATAAAACACACATGGAGGCAGCCTCAGCTCTCCAGGAAGTATGTTTGTCTCCTGAAAAGCAGATCGATTGTCCTTGTCTGCAAAATTTGACGTAGATCATGAATGCGCGTGCGGCGTTCATTTACATTTCACTGGAGAACGGAAGGAAATTTTGGTTTGAGGACTCGTTGACACTGCTTGTTGATTTTTCAAGTTTTTAATATGACTCCATAAGCGGGAGAATCATATTGAGCACTGCCAGGATTCTTCGTGCCCATCGTGCGTCAGTGGAAGATAGAAGGGTGCAGGCCATCCGAGTTGCACCCTGAACGAAAGAGATCCAGCTCTCAATTGCGGTTTTTGTTAGCTCAGAAGAAGAGGTTGTGGAAGCCTGCCGCTTTGAGTCAGTCTGAGTATCGTTGATGGCGGCATGTTGTCATAATGCTGCAGTTCTTCGATGCTGGTCTTTTGGGTCCGCAGTTGAAGTCCTGTTTCCGTGCTTTTACCATGACCTTTGAGTACAGAAGCGTAATTTGGAGTCTTCGGACTTGCTGCTGTGCCTTATTTCCTATTATTGGTCTGCGCGCCCATGGGGTAGTTGACTACTCCCCCTCTTTTGTCTTGTCCGCTTAGCCTTCAGAATAACACTCTTCGAGGCACGGAAACGAGGTGAGTGTCGGTGAGCATAGTCCCTGGTCTCCCTTTTTTTCTTCGATTCGGGGCAGGACTAAGACGTAGCAGCATGAGCTTCTCTACAGTTTACGCACTTCGTTTATGCAGTAGAGTTGACGTTATCCTCTTGGGCGACACCACATCATATGCAGATGGAAAGGCGTTTGCAGGTTGCTTCCTGGTGCCCATACCCACAACATTTCCGGCACTGTATTGGCCGTTCAGTGAAAAGCGCCACCGCGTGCCGGACGTGGCCAAGGTATACGTTACTTGGCAACAATGTTGCGGAGAACGACAATTTTACTGCGGGGCTTTTGCCAAGTGGTCGTACCCTGGCCACTCGACCGCCTGGGGATCTCAAATTCTCTCCAATGCCGGCATCCGAGGAATGGCCGCGTTGGCTCTGACATTCAGGCCACAGAGTTCATTGCAGGGAAGAAGCTTCGTAATGTTTTGTCCGTTACGCGTATCTACTCCAATGAGATTGAGTCTACAGTTGGGCCTGATCTCGAGAATGCACTCTTGGCACATCTTCACAAGCACTAGTGACAGCTTTGAACTGTTGAGTGTTGTCATCAGCTGATTTTTGTCAGCAGTAGTGAAAATGACATTCAGGCCCTCGGAGGATACAGGCAGACTGATAACTGTTCCTGCGCTACTACTCGAGCTGGAGTCGTGCTTTTTGCGTTTCTTATTTCTCTTGGCGTCAATCCAGCCAGCGCAGTCGGCGTTTCATTCAGAAGCCTGGCTTCTGCGGGGTTCCCTATTGGAAAAACGTACAAGAAACATACCTGCTGCTTGTACAGTTCTGGTATGACACCATTATAATTTCTTGCTATTATGTATGCAGCTAGTTTGATTTGGCGTTCTGCATAACCGGAGATACCGGCACCGCTTTGGCTCTGCGTCTGTGTATACTGGCAGCCAGTTTGCTTGCCGATATGATTTGTTGCGGCTGGTATGACTTTGAGTCCGATGACGTAGGCGACCGACATCTTTCCACTAAAACGCTTAAATACCTCAGGACCACCGGTATCACCAAATCATACATGCAGAAAGGCGACCGCTATCTTCCAACTAAACGTCCATCGTTTACCACCGGTATCGTTACATATAGCATACATGTCGAAACGGAACATAGACCGACGCTGAGCTGACACGAATTCCTCGGTCAACTCTTCACGGTGACGTCTTGGGGCGACTGTCTCGAATATTGTGCACCAAAAGTATTCGACAGCCGCACCAGCCGTACCGCATAGCAAAGCCAACGTGCACCGCGACAAACCGATCGTGACACCAAGCCGAGGATACCGCGTCACCGGTCGACAGCGGCAAACGGCCCGTTGCTCGTACACGGCCAACTCGGCGTCTTTTCGTGGCTCCTCTCGTCGCAACCAGCTACAACCCCACGATTCCGCAACCGAAACCGGCGTCGGCTGAAAGCGAAACGTAAAGCGGCCGCCCAGTGACTTCCGCTTCCGCTGCTCGGCTTCCCCGCTTCCCGTCGTCGCGGAGAAGATGGCGGAGGCGCAGCGGCGTGGGGGACGTCGGCTCGTTGTACGTTGTACGGGGCAGATGTTTGGCGGTCCGTTTCTACTGCGACTCTGGTTCTCAACTCGACGGCGCCTCTCATAGTTCACCCAGGTGTGGTCAGCCTGGGTCAGCACAGCGCTGCCGGCTCGCTTCGTCCGATCGCCGGACCGTCAACGACTTCGAAGTTCGTCCGGTAGGCCTTGGATCCGAAGGCGTCTGTCTCTCCGTGAAGCGGTAAGCGAATCTCGTCCCCTTTCTGTTCTACTTTTAAATTAAGTTAGGTGCGCTTCAGTGTAAGCATGCGTGCCAAATGTTCGTGACAATTTTGAGCTAGAATAATTGTGCTTCATCACGGTTTGTCATTGACCGAAAATGTAAATCGAGCCGATGAACGAGGAGCCATGCTTGAAAACGATGTACGATGTTAACTTCTCAGCACGCATACTGCGAGCCTGAGACACCTGAGACCCTGAGATATCAGTGTTGGACCGTGTTGGTTTGTAGGACAGATTGAGGGCCCATCGTCTTGTCTAAAGCCCCTATATGTGCCGTGATCGAGAAAAATTGTGTTGCTCGTATGTAATTACACGAACGCGTGTAGTAATAATTACACGAACGCGTGCCGGTACCACGACCTACGCCGGTACGAAACTCATTCAGGTCGAAACGGGCAGGGGTAACTTTATTTTTTATCTCGAGTTCCGACGGACGTAACTTTTCACGTTGGATTATGTCGGACGTAACTTGAAACCTTGGGGTAAAGTTACGTCGGACGTAACTTTAATTTTTATTTGGAGTTCCGTGGGACGTACCGTATTTACTCCAAATAGGTCGACCCCTATTTATTGAACCCACCGGGAATAAAAAAAAAAAATAATGCAAATATAGGTCGACGTTTATTTTTTTTTTTTTTTAAGAATAGGGGAAAGGTTGGGCAAAAGAAAGAAACAAACCTTTATTTACAGCACTCTCAGCTAAATCACGGGGCGATGCCAAAAAACTTAATCACCGTCAGAACTTCTGGGCATGTCATCGTCGTCCGAAGCTTCGTCAGCTTGGTAGACATTCTCGCTAATTCGCAACAATACCTCACTGACACCGTTGTAAAATGACGACAAGAAGAAACGAAAGAAGGTGGAGACGGGCGAAGCGACGAAAGTCGAGTCGCCATGAGAAACACGCGAGCCGAGCCGCCTCAAGCAACGAACAAAAGTAACCACCTTTTTTTTTTTGTGCGCGTTTGCGAGGATGGAGGGGGCAAAGTGCATGGCGCATCGCGTTCCTCTCCCTCCCCTTCCCCGTCGCCCAGCGAGGGGAACGCTACAGGCGCGATGGCGAAACCCGACGCCCGAGGGATGCGTGCGATAGCAGCAGCGGCGCGCCTACCGCGGGCGGGCCGTCGGCTGCTGCTGTTTCGGTTGTTTTCGCACCAAACGCTTTTTGAAACAAGAAGCGGCGCGGCTCTACGGCAACGCCGGCTCGGTGACTCGATAGCTTCGTGCCCCCGGTAGGGTCGCAAAATTTGGTCGCGAATGTAGGTCGAAATTCTTTGGTCACGATTTCCGAAAAAAAAAAAAGGTCGACTTATATTCAAATAAATACGGTAACTTTAATTTTTATTTTGGGTTACGTCGAATGCTTGACGTAAAGTTACGTTGGGCGTAACTTTAATTTTTATTTCGGGTTCCGTCGGACGTAACGTTAGACACAGCGTTAGACTTATGCAAAACGGGGGCTGATGGTTCATCATATAAACCAACCATTTCTGTGTTTAATTAAAACACATCATTGACGTACAAAATCCTGCTATCCTAGATTTTATGCTATAGGAATGTATCACTTCAGATAAATCTGTTAATTTCTACTTTTATCCCCTGCCCCGCCAGGTACAACATCCCTAGTAGCACAGAATGTTGCTGCAACGTTACTGGAATGTAGTCCGCTAACGTTTGTGGAATGTGGCTAATGTCCGCGAGGTCTACATCGCTGGAACATTATCGGTAAACATTGCTGTGATGTTATAGGAAACATTTGCAAAACGTTTAGCACAGTATGTTGCTGCAACGTTACTGGAATGTAGTCCGCTAACGTTTGTGGAATGTGGCTAATGTCCGCGAGGTCTACACTGCTGGAACATCATCAGTAAACATTGCTGGTATGTTTTTGCAAACATTTGCAAAATGTTGTGCATCTGACGTTAGTGTAATGTGATTGAGCTATATTATGTGTACATCAACCCTTCATGTTAGGTAAGGGTGCATCAAAAAGGATTTCGAGTTCCTATTTTTGTAGCGCTAACTCTTTCTATGTGCCGTTGCCATCCCAGATTTCAAAATAAGCTCACGACACTGATTTTGGGACGGCAATGGCATATAGAAGTCAGCGCCACAGAAATAAGAATCGAAATCCTTTTTAATGCTCCTTTAACTAACATGAAGGTTTAGTATACACATAATATTGCTCAATCACATTCCACTAACGTCAAAACACGATGAAACATGAAGTCTCTTCTTTTAGCGTCAATGCTGGGCGGAACCTACTCCAGTCAATCTATCACAGCCAGCCACTTGTGAGCGAAGCTCTTCTGTGCGGCCCATGAGGTGTCACCATTTTCGTCGTCTTCTACTTGGTCGTGCAGAGATTACCTCTCCCAAAAATTTCGGATGTGCAACCGAAATTTTTGATTACACGGTAATGCTCTATTTAGCAGTGCAAACTGAATCTTTATACAGAAAATCTTTTAGCCCCCCAGTCGCTAAACTCTCAGTGGATTGCGGCGACTGGTTTGACGAGTGCTCTGGAAAAAAACAGGCGTACAAATTCATCCAAAGAGCTAATGTAATAAAATTTATTTTCAAACAAGTTCCACGCTACACATGTTAACTTTCCAGTAAAATCTTCCTGACCATTAAAAATATTTAACTAATAAATGACTAGCTGCAACGAACAGTGCAATACCTAATTGCTGGTCTCTTCAAAGAGGGGTACAAAGGCAGTCAACTTTCCAGTAAAATCTTCCTGGCCATTAAAAATATTTAACTAATAAATGACTAGCTGCAACGAGCAGTGCAATACCTAATTGCTGGTATCTTCAAAGAGGGGTACAAAGGCAGTCAACTTTCCAGTAAAATCTTCCTGGCCATTAAAAATATTTAACTAATAAATGACTAGCTGCAATGAACAGTGCAATACCTAATTGCTGGTCTCTTCAAAGAGGGGTACAAAGGCAGTCAACTTTCCAGTAAAATCTTCCTGGCCATTAAAATATTTAACTAGTAAATGACTAGCTGCAACAAACAATGCAATATTTGCTGGACTCTTCAAAGAGAGGTACAAGGCCAGTCATCTTCCATTGATGTCACCATAGGTTGTGATCTGATAGACGCATCTGAAAACGGATGTAAAACAAAAGTATGTTACAATCTCTGCTGTATAAGCAGAAGATGCAAAACACCCATTAGTTTGAAGTGGGATAGGGCCTGACAAACCTGCGAGAAAAGAACAATCATTTTCCAGCGTGCTGGGAATAGGGGCAATTAAGATTTACACGCCATGGACAAAAATATGGTTCACAATGTTTAGGCTTTGACAAGAGTCAACTGTATGCATACCTCTTCCTACTCTTGAGCAGGAGCACCCTTGCCAGCATGTTCCTGAGGGGAAAAAAAAAGACCAAGGAAAAGGAAGGACTTTAATCATAGCCCTCTGGCCCCTGTCCCGTGAGGTTGACCTCACGTGCTCAGGACAAGGTCAACAA
>JABSTQ010000403.1:0-18270 GCA_013358835.2 Ixodes persulcatus
TCACAAAAACCTATAGTCAGCTACAATGCCTTAGAGACACTTTTCTTGTCATGACAAAAAATAGCTACACCTTCCGCGCACGCTAGCACTTTAACATGTTTATCTCAAAACTTGTATTCCCACATTAATTTGCGTTTTTTTAGGCTCTAGCAGAAGGGCTATAGTTACAGAGCAATAAATAATAAAGAGATTGTGGATCCTGGCGGTACCGATGAATAAACGGGTATATTACGTGATAGACAGAGTTATTATCGTATAAAACTTATTGGAACATTTGGTGTAGGCCATATTTATGCCGTCTGTTATTGCTTGTCTTAGGTTGACCCATTATAAAATATTTCGTAGTATATTGTGCCGCACATGATAAAGTTTTTTCAAGGTCTATTTGTACCATGGTCCCTTGACCATTCCCATCTGCACAGCACTCAAGTATTCACAACTTACAGCGATGGTGGTACCGCGGTGTGAGAGTCGCGTTTTGTAGCTCCTGGGTGATCGGCTTTATAATGAAAGAGCTTGCTTACAACTTCCTGACATGAAAGTATAAAGTGACGCCCTCATATCGATCGATTTCCACAAAACTAAAATTACTCACGAATCGCAGACCGAACCTCGCACTGCTGTTCTTCGACAATAATCCAGATGACAGCCATTTTGATAGGCACCAGTGCGCCCCTTATGGGGCGAGAAACTGAGATAGAGGAGGAGGAGAGAGCACCCGGGGACGTCAAAACACCAAGCTCTTGTTCAAATGATTAGGTGATAGACCCAAAGCTAGGTGCCTTTCTCTTCACTGTGCTCATCGAACGCGTTAGAACGTGAAACGTTTGAGTCCGGCGTTCGGCTCCTTAATTCGAACGCGTTCGATGCGTGTTGTGGAGACAAAGGCAGCTGTTTGTAGGTCTACCCACTTGATGTTCAAACGTCTCCAGCGCCACGACCCTTCCGAGAGAGCCTGTCTCGCCTGCGTCGCCGAAATAACAGCGTGCGGCAACGCCTGGAGGTGGTGTTGCCGAAGACGACTGAAGTAAAGAGCCTTCAAAAACGCCGGAGCGCTCCCACTCTCCCGATGCCACGCATGGCAATGACGCTCCTGCAACAGTCCCCCAAAAAATAAAGTTGTTATCAAAGGCCACGACGCATCGGTCTCGTGGACACCGGAGCAGACTACTACTCAGTCTTGAATAGTAGGTTCTCTCGCCGCCTGCGATAAGTTATGACGACCTGGGGTGGACCACAAATTCGAACCGCCGGAGACCATCTTACTAAGCCCAACGGATGGTGGACTTCCCGAGTCCAGATTCACGGCGAGACGTGCCCTGTTAAATTCGTCGTTCTTCAAGACTGTGCCAGAGCTGTATTCTCGGCATGGACTTTCTGTGCGAATACGGCGCCGTCATCGACGTTGGAGAGAACTAGTTGACGCTGCGGACACCTGTTCTGCCTCCAGAGGAACCCCAAACAACGTCAGTCGCCGTCCGAGTTGCTGCCGATCGTGTGAACTTGCCACCGCGATCAGGTTTTGTCGTTCCCGTCATGACCTATGGAGCTGCCTGCGGCGAAATAGTTCTGGAAGTTGAAGTTCCATTGCTCTTGGTAAGAGGAATAGGCGTCGAAAGGGGGGTAACTGAACTTCGGAATGAACGCACTTTGGTCCTCGTGACCAACTTCCGACAAGAAACGCAACACATCACAAAAGCTGCCGCGGTTGGCCACGTCGAGGAACTCCCGAGCTCCACCAAAATCGCAGCAATTGCTGAAGAATCCTCGCCGCCTCAACAAGCTATTGCGCCGCCAGCGTAGCTCGACATTGACCCCAAACTTCCAAGCCAGAAGCGACAGCAGCTGAGTTACCCCCTCGCCGAATACAGCTATTGCTTCGCGACGTCGTCGAAGGTGCGACAAACCACCGCTGCGATGCATCGCATCGTTACCGAGGACGACGCGGTCTCTGTGCATAGATCGCCATACCGAGTATCAGTAAAAGAAAGGGAGGTCATCCAGGAGCAAGTGCAAGAAATGCTCAATGATGACATAATCCAGCCTTTAAGCTGCCCGGGGGCCTCTCCCGTCGTACTGGTTAAGAATAAGGACGGAACGCTTGGGTTCAGCGTGGACTACTGGCAGCTCAATTCAGTGATGATGAAAGATGTCTACCCACTCCCCCGCATAGACGACAAACTAGACCGGCTGCGCCACTCTTGTTATTTTAGAGTACAGATCTTACGCGCTTATTTTAGGGTTGAGCAGCGTCGCCTTCCCCGTCGACATAACCGCGTGGCGTAACACCAGATGTCACGTGTGATGTCATGAGGGCCACGAGTGACGTCACGAGGTCACCTGAGATGTCATGAGGGTCATGAGTAACGTCACGAGAGTCCCGAGTGACTCCACTAGGGTCACAAGTGATGTCACGAGGGTGACTAGTCACGTCACGAGGGTCACGGGTCTCACAAGTGGCGTGACGGCGGTCACGAAGCTCACGATAGCGCCACGAGGGTCACGAGTCACGTTTACCTTCGTGACGTCCCACGTTCATACCCTCCCCCCCCCTTCTCCTTCTCCTCAAGAGCTGCACTCTAATTCGGCATTACAGAGAATTGTAAACGTCTCATTTTTTCATCGAAGGACCTGGACAGCGTCTACTGGCAGATAGAACTCGACGAACCGGACCGAGAGACGACAGCCTTCTTCACGACGGAGGAACTGTACGAGTTCAAGGATATGCCATTTAGACTATGCATGGCACCACCAACTTTCCAGCGTGTCGTAGACACCGTACTGGCAGGACTGAAATGGCAGAGCTGTCTAGACGGCCTTGACAACGCCGTAGTGTTTTTAAGCGACTTCGGCGAACAATTGCGACGACTCCAAGCTGTTCTCCAAACCAAAGACAGACAGCCGGAGTCATCCTCAAGCCATCGAACTGCCGGTTCGCCAATGACGAACTGAAGTTCCTAGGTCACGTAAACAGCAACGATGACGTTCGCCCAGACCCAGAGAGGACTCGCGCCGTCGTGGCATTTCCAGCGCCGAGATCCAAGAAAGCCGTGCATTGATTTCTTGGACTATGTGCGTACTATCGGCACTTCGTTCGTGATTTCGCAAAAGTTACCAAACCGCTAAAAAACCTAACGAAAGACGCCCAGAAGCTTGAATCAGCCGAGGAGGAACAGCAGGTATTCGACGAGCTGAAGCGACGACTCAAGACTCCTCCAGTTTTTGACATTTCGATCAAGATGGGGAAACCGAGATTCATACGGACGCAAACAAAGCAGGACTTGGCGTGGTACTGTTACAAGTGCAAAAAGGCACCGAGCCAGTCATTGCCTACTCAAGTCTGACACTGTCCAAAGTGGAGATAAATTACTTTACGACTGAAAAAGAATGTTTTGCAGTCGTCTGGGCTATCACATAATTTCGCCCGTACTTGTACGGGAGCCCCTTCCGCGTTTTCACGGACCACCACTCGCTCTGCCGGCTTGCGAACGTAAAATACCCTTCAAGACGCGCTGCTCAATAGAGTCTCCGACTGCAGGAGTTCAACATGACTGTGGTCTACAAGTAAGGCCGCAAGAACAGCGACGCCGACTGCCTGCCTAGAACCCCTGTCAAGACACCTCCCGGTAGGAGCGACGATGATGATGACGAATGCTTTCTAGGCGCAGTGAACACCGACGGCATAGTACGACGCCAAAGAGATGATCCTGAGCAGCGCGCGCTAATCGAGCACCTCAAAGGACGAGGGGGTTACTATCCCCCCGTTAAATTAGATAGCCCTGCAGACCCTCGTCATTCAAAAAGCTATACATTACAAGGAGAACTTCGGAGACCCTAGAGAGATCTTCCAAGCCTGCGACGACGACCCGACGTACGAACGTTTTGGCTACAGCCATACGCTGGCCCGAATTCGTGAAGGGAGTTACTGGCCTAAGCGTTCAAAGACTATTTACATATTTACATAAACACACGGTCGTGCCACGAGTGCCAGCGGCGCAAGAAACCGTCAACGAAGCCTGCAGGTCTCCTGCAGCTGATTACCCCCCACCGCACCCTTCTAGCGGATTGGAATGAATTTGCTTGGTCTTTTCGTAACATCGACGCAAGAAAACAGATGAATAATCGTCACGATTGATTATCTCACAAGGTACGCCTAGTCGAAATTTATTCCATTAGGTTCGGCTGTTAAAGTCGCCATTGCCCTCCGTCACGGAGCCCCCCGAAGTCCTCATAACAGACCGTGGATCATCGTTCATGGTTCAACGGACGCAAGACAATTTTCGTCTCAGTAGCGCCAGCCACCGTCGAACCACCACGTACCATCCACAGACAAATGGACTAAAGACTAAGCAAAACTATCGCCGACATGATCTTCATGTATGTCGACATAGAGCACAAGACGTGGGACGAGGTGTTACCCTACGTCACGTTTGCTTAGAACACGGCGGTGCAAGAGACCTCAGGAGTAATACCGTTTCTGCCAGTGCGTCGCCGAAAAGTAACGACCATGCTCGACGCGATGCTGCCCCACGAACCAGCTGACGATGGGAGCCACGACGCCCAGGTGGTTGCTCAACGAGTGGTAGATGTTCGCCAGCTCGCCCGACTCCGGATTCAAGATCAACAACGCGGCAACGTGCCAACCCGGTACAACCTTCGTCGGTTCGACGTTCGCTCCAAGCCTGGAGACCGTGTGGGGGTCTGGACCCCGATACGACGACGCGGTCTAAGTGAGAAACTTCTGAAGCGCTATTGCAGACCCTACAAAGTGATTAGTCGACTCGGGGATCTGAACTACAAGGTGATGCCCGACGGAACACGGACTTCAGCAAGCCGCCCTCCAAGACCAGTAATCGTCCACGTCGTGCGCCTCAAGCCGTACTGCGATCAATCGGACTATGAACTGAGTTGTTTGTGTTACGCTCGATACGACTATATTTTACAAGACTCCATAGTTTGCCATTATTTTTCTTTTGCTGTTTTATTTCCCACCATGAGGCGATGTTCTTTTTAAATGGGGCAGTAATGCCACGGGCGTCGCCGAGCGACCACGTGCGTCCCCGAGTGGTTACCGCGCTTGGCTCTCGTGCGGAGGCCCTGGACTCAATATACCAATCTCACAAAACGTTCGGCGCATGCATGAAGCCGACATAACTCTCGTTTACAAGAATCAGGCGGCGGTGTCCAAGACGGCTTGTGCCGTCTCGCGCTCTTCACGCCCAGAGTTCCAGCGAGGTTCGGGCACGAGCCGAAATACTAAAGTTCCCTCAATTCATTGCAGCAGCAGTGGCGTAGTCAAACTGGCTGGTGAGATGGGACTATTGTTTGGAGTGGCGCATCCTTTATTTTTTTTTTTCAATTTAGTTTTTCCGTAAGTTAGAGAACGTTGTCCTCTGATCGAGGCACGTGCCGAACGTTCCACGCTGAATATTCCAGAAGCCCACCCGCGTACATATAGGGCTCCGCATAGAAAGGCGGAGTCCGTCTCGCCCCACCTCTTGATCCTGCTGTCTCGCCGCCCTCGACGCCTCCGATGATAGGCTTCCTCTTTTTCGTTTTGAGCGCAAGCTCGCCCCATGACACGGTTCCCAGGTAGCACGCCAGAGGAATGCCCAACTTGGGCAAAGGTCTGGCAAACATAAGGGCCCAACTTTGGTGCAGTTAGGGTTTTGCACCATGGCACTCATCAGTGCCAAAGTACGGTGCCTAACTATAGCCTTAGTTGGGCGATCCTAGGGCATGCCAAAGTTTGGCTGTTCTCTGGTACGCCAGAGGGGTGCCAAAGTTGGTGCCATACTTGAGCTATAACTGCCATAGTAAATCCTAATCTGGGAATTCGGGGCATGCCAAGGTTTGGCATTTCTCTGGTCCGCCAGAGGAGCGCCAAAGTAGGTGCCATACTTGAGCCATAACTGCCATAGTAAATCCCAATTCTGGGAATTCGGGGCATGCCAAGGTTTGGCGTTTCTCTGGTCCGCCAGAGGAGCGCCAAAGTTGGTGCCATACTTCAGCCAGAACTGCCAGAGCAACGCCTAAGTTCGGTATTTGGGACGTACAAAAGTTTGGCTTTTCTCTGGTTTTGGCCCAAAGATGCCAGATGAGAGCCGAAATATCAGAAAATGAAGCCTAACTTTGGCACTTGTTTGGCGATTTTGCCCAAAAAATGCCAGATCTCAGCCGAACTACAAGGAAGTAAGCCTAACTCTGGCACATCTGTGGCAATTTTGGCCCAAAGGTGCCAGATGACTGCCGAACTATAGGAAAGTGAAGCCTAACTTTGGCACTTGTTTGGCGATTCTGGCCCTAAGATGCCAGATGTCAGCCGAACTACAAACCACTAAGCCTAACTCTGGCGCATCTGAGGCGATTTTGGCCCAAAGGTGCCAGATGACAGCCGAACTATCAAAAAGTGAAGCCTAACTTTGGCATTTGTTTGGCAATTTTGGCCCAAAAATGCCAAATATCAGCCCGACTACCAGGCAGTAAGCATAACTCTGGCATTTGTTAGGCGATTTAGACTCAAATATGTCAGATGACATCCGAACTACCAGGCAGTGAAGCCTAAATTTGGCACTTTTTTGGCGAATTAGGGCCAAAATACCCACACTCTTGCCAAGGAAGGTCAGGTTTGGCTTTGGAGTTTTCGGGATTTTTAATGGCCTAAACTCCCAGATAAAAGCCAAAGTTTGACCCAGAACTCGGTGCTACCTGGGTTAGTTTTTTTTTTCAGTTTTCTTCGCCTCATCAATTGTCATTCGTGCGAATATTAACCCATTTCTTCACCGTACCATTTTGTTCCTAATTTTTACTAACAAAGTATTACTTCCTGAAGCTAGATTTATGAAACCTATATCTATCAGATCAGCACGTTTTTCTGAAAGTCCATGAAGAGTCAGACATATGCACGACGAACCGGCCGTCCCGTAATAATAATCTGATTACACCACATTGAACTGAGTGAACTGGTCCTATAAAATGAATGGTGTGCTAATTAGCAGTGACAATCAAAGAGGTAGATAGTGTACGCTGGAGGTTCAGCTGGCTCTAGTGTGGTGTTGCAGAAGATTGAAGCACACAGCAACGTTACTAGATTACCTCAGTTGTGGAACTCCCGCGGAAGGGGGTACCCCCACCCCCCCTCACTCACTTCAATCCTCCTGCCGTTGTTCGACGCGCCATCTAGATTTTCGTTTCATAACTGTGCGTTCCATAGAGCAGAGCTGAAACGCCATCTAAACGCCGTGCATCGAAACGTACGTATCCCATAGAATGCACTGCAGTTATCCAAGCAGCCGTCTGGCGCGTCGAGCGACGGCAGGCGAGTCGTGGCGAGTGAGGAGGGGAAGGGGGTACTGGTCGTGCAAGCAGTGTCTATGAGCAGTTCCGTAACTGAGATAATCGAATAACGTTGGCACACAGCAACCAGTACACATTTTCCTTCCGGTAATGCATTCCTGTGGTGGAAAGGAAGCGTTTGTTTGCCTTGTGCTTGATTAGAAAAGCAAATATTACGACAAATGATGTCGTTGTAACTTGCTTAGAACATTTCTCAATAGCATAAATAACAATATTGGTTAGTTGGAGTGTTTTTCATTTATACTCATGGCATCTGACACAATGACAGAATAGCTTCATGCATGCATTTTTGTGCACTGTTTGACTCTTTTAACGCAAAAATGGCGCCAGCGCTTTTATGCATGGTGCTCTTCTGCATTTGTGTGTTCAAGGAACGAAAGTTATCTGGTAAACCAAAAGAGACGGCAAGAACTGTGCAGTAACAGGAGGACAGTAAGTCTCTGTGGATGTAGACTATCAAAATTAAGTGCAGGACAAGTAATTATAGACATATCTGCCATAAATAATTATTTTGACGGGTTCTTCAGCGTCGCTGCCGCACATCGCCACCCTCACCCATTTTGGCTCGCGTGGCCCGACAGAGCAGCCTGGACCAGTTCAAATATAAACATTGTTGAGACTCCTCGCCTAGCCTCCGTCTTCCGCACGTTATTTCAAAGAGCTCATGCGGGGTACCCACGTCCTTGAACTGAAGTTTATTGCACACTGGAGCTTCGCAATCAACGACTGCCCGCTACGGTGAACTCCAATAAACAGCCCTCCAAAAGCACTCCTTCCGCTGCAATCAGGCGTTATCTCAGCTAGATCCGACATTCAAAGATTTTTGCTAAACTCAGCGAAGATGACGTTGAAGATTAGCTGGACGCCTACGAGCGAGTAATCTTTTGCAACAAATGAAATGATCAATCTAAACTCCATAATGCCATATTTTACCTCTTGGATGTGGCTAAGAAACGGTATACCAACCACGAAGATAAGATCGCTACATGGATGCAGGTCAGAATTCAGCTAGCCAAAACAAGCTACGAATCAAAGCAAAATAAGGATTGAAAGATATGTAGAGTATGTCCGAGGTTCGCTATCATTCTGATGACGGTAATATATTACTAATACGCCAGTCCTGTCGCAATATTAAAATTAGCCCGTCGCCCTACTTCGTGAGCGGTTAGAACCCCAAAACAACAAGAGTAAAGTATGTTGGCTATGAAACGTATTCTTTTTCATTATTTCTTATGTCGGGCAACTTTTATAGGACACCTGTTTCCTGATTTGTTTAATATTTTCGAATTTTCCGAGCGTGCGGGTAATGTGTGAACGCCAGAACAAGCGTCTTCCCTTAAGGGCATGAGCACGTGGAATAAAGCGATACTGTGAGGGAGCGACAGACCAGGTGAAGATTTGCCTGTTTACTCTGTCTTGCTTGAGCGTCGACGGTTGTTATTTTGTCGACGGTGGTAGGTTTTTGCTCTACGTAATGAAGACTTTGAAAACAAAAATTTTAGCAGTGCTTAGAGACGGTGTTGCGTTGTTCCTTGTGTTTCCATTAAGGTTGGTCGCAGAGCCATTTCATGTTGTAGACGGCAGTGAGCAACCAATTACCTACGTCTCACGAACTCCGAGCAGGACAGTCGGAATAAGAAGCACTTGCGATAGTTTTTTTTTTTTTTTGCTGCAAAGTGTTTTTGGGAAGAAATTATCGGTAGCGAATTTACTATCTACTTGGATTAACTTCCGCTTTTGCTTGGGCCTGACAAATCTATTCCTGCATTGGCCGCAGCCTGCATGCAAAGGTGGATGCTGTTCGTGGCGGAATATTTGCTACACCAGAAAATATCCGAAGGTTCATTTTGACACAAATGCTGTAGAGCAATCGCGGATTCTACTAAAGAACACGCATAATGCCAGTGATTGTGCAGTTGTTTTCAATAGCACACGACTTGCCCCTATCAACCGATAAGACGCGCGAAGAAACAAGAAAAGACAAAACAGTGTCTAACGTGCTTTTGTACACTAGGCGTAAATGTCCCGCGAAGGTAAGCCATGAGGAATTTACACCGTATTCTGCAAGCACCAGACGAAAACGGTTGCATTACTTGGAGTAATTACGTAGTTGTGCCGAGTTCTCTGCTCCGTCGTCTGTTAATACTCCTTCATGAAGGGCATTCTGGAGAAACTCTGATAAAAATGCTTGCGCGGAGTTGTGTGGTGGCCCAAGCAAACAAATGTCATTGAAAATACCGCAAATGAATGTCCAAATATCAACTACTGTATCCCAAATCGCCGTGCCGCGCCTTCCTATAACGTCGTGGGAGTAGCCGCCACTACGCTGGCAAACGATTAATCTGGATTTTGGTTACAGAAATCCTCAATGGTTGTTGGATCTTTTAGATTCCAGATGTCTCAGGGTCAGGTACATGTTGGTCATAACCACTTCAAAAACCGTAGAAAAACCGGAGAAACTACGAAGAGTACCGTGATTTTTGGACTACAGGAAGTCGTAGTTTGGGATAATTGCCCGCAGTTTGTCTTGAGAGAGGTTAAGGCTTTTTTGCAGCCAGCGAAGTGCACCACAAGACGTCACATTCTTTCCAGCCTGCGCCCAAGAACCAACGTCTATTTCAAGAGACAAAAACAAATTAATAGAAACAACTTCAAAACGAAGAACAATTGCGTGTTCCCAAGGCGATTCAAAATTGGATCGTTCAGCTATTTTTTCGCTAAAGGAACACGCCATATGCAGCCACTCGCAAGTCATCGGCAGAAATGCTCCTGTCATTGACACCAAGGACGACACTAAAAGCCGGTTGTACCAACGTTGCTTACCTTGACCCAAAGCGGCTCTTTCTTAAATCAGCTTAGCGTCCTAAACCTAGCTTGGCTCATCACGGGTTTAAATTCCGGTTGCACAAAAATTAACTCGGGTTTACAGACGCGCCCCTAGCTGAACGCTGGATTTGTATAGGGAATGTAGGGACAGCCAGAGTGAACTAGGGAATGCTCAGAGGGACGAATACGTTTGGCGGAGAGGAATAATGTGATGTAAACAAACACACTGTCGTGGTAGTCGGTGTCGGCGGTTGATTTTCGCTGTGTTTCTTCGTTGAGTAAACAAATCAAACGTCTTCAGATGCAATCATTTGTACGCTGAGCTTTTAAAGATGTGAGTCTTAGCTTTAAATAAACACGAAATATCTTTAAATATGTGATTCTGTGTTTAATTTTGGATGATAGCAGAATATTGTGAAAGTGGCCGTAGTTTTCGTGCTCACATTTGGAGGCAAAGAATCCATCGGTGGGCCCAACATTTTATTGAATGCGAGATTGACGTTCCACTCGCTACATCGCTGGAGGCTGCCAAAACAATCATTGAGTATATTAGGCAGGTCAGATGACTACAAAAATCAAGAATCTTGCCTAAGACCGATGAACTTCAAAACAGTGACGAGCTCGCCACAGCAGCTGCAAGAGTGCTATGGAAAACGTCAAATAGAAGGCGTCTAGATATCACGTCGAAAGATCAGGTTGCGAAGCAAGGGGGACGTGTGTCGACCATACTCGTTGCTTTCAGCAAGGTGACGAAACTGCTCTGTCCATCGTTCAGCATCTGCTGCAGCCCCAAACGGACTTGAGTTTTACACCGTGTAGCTCTAAGGTAGCTCTGCAGTCTCCGCCATATTTATTCTGTGTGTCCTCTGCAGGCACGGATTGCTTGTCTAGTTTATATAAGCCCCAGTACTCCAATATCGTGAAAACAAAAGCCACGGAGAGCAGTTTGAACAGGCTTATTATCTCCAAAACGATAACCCAAACCCAAGTCGTTTGGTTAGTTTCTAATCAAACGAATACACAAAAATTACAGTTTTCCCTGCTACCTCTTCATGATAGTGAATTTATTTATTGCAAATTATCTTCATGGACTAGAATAATCTGTCTCTGTGTTTTGTCTTAATAAGTATAACAACTAGGGCTAGAGGTAGAAGCTTCTCTGTTGACGTTCAGGGAGTAGGCTAAAACATCTACATTGGGAAACAATTTCGAGCTTTTGTAGTTTTAAGACGCATTTGAACTCGCTGGACCTTGTACCTCAGGCATTGAAGCTCTTGGAAAATGAACTTGCAAATCTCCACAATAGGTTATGTCAAAATGTGGCTTGAACTAATCGGAATGAAGTACTCGTTGCTGTTCTTCCTTATGCGTTTATACGTAAAGTACATCCCTTTATGAATATCACCCTGTGGTGTTTTTATCGTCATATTTGTCTTCCTCACTGTTTTCCTTTTTATGTGAATTCCCAGCTTCCTCAGGCTACCATTTCATAAAACCTTGTTTGTAGAGCTAGAAATATTTACATGTTTAGTGCATATGTAAACAATTAGGAAGAATCGTTTTTGCATCTTATTCTTCTTAAATGTTACGAATTCTTATATAAACAATTATTTTTCAAAGCTTTCCTTTGTGGTTTGTACTATTGCATACCCTTGAAGTGAATTTTATAAACTACACAATTATAATTCTACTTCTCAGGCTATTTTATTGATAATATTGAAGGTCTTACAGCACACTGCTTGGTCAGTCATAGTCACCTGAGACGTTGAAATATGAACTACCCCACAACACTTTCTTCAACATGGCGCTTTGCGTTTCGGATATTTTTTTAAAAAACTTCATTATTTATTTTTCCATGGACCTGGTTAGGTGTGATTCTAAGCTCTGTTCGCTTGATTTCTATCGTGAGCAGCCAGCCTTCCACAAAATGCAGCTTACAGAAATTCCGTAAAGTCCCATAAAAAAGGCGATTTAGGCTAAGCTATTTAAATCAAGCCAAGCCCACGTTCATAAAAAAATAGCATACGTCTGTTTGCACCTGCACCAAATATCAAAAACACCTAAGCACAACAAGATATCAATTAGTGGAACTTGAGTGTGCCTATTATCAGTGCTGCATTTGGAATAAGAATGGCAGTGCCCTTATGTTTGTCTTTTCAGTAAATTTTACATGAGCCAGTTCCTCAAGCATCTGTTCATTTCCAGGATGTCGGGATTACAACATTGTCAAGTGTAAACAATTTTTAATAAATTTAACGACCACGGTATATATTTCAAAGATCAATCTAAAATTTAAGTACGGCGACCATCCAGTCGTATCTTTCAGCACTTCAGAGTCGTCCTGAGGCAAGTTTGGTGAGAAAATATAAAACTTTTTTTGTAATATCACTGTCAAAGACCAATCAGTCTACAATCTGAGTACTACGACCATCCTGTGGTAGTTCTGAGCAGGTCAGAGCCATGTGGAGGCAAGTTAAGTCACAAAATAAAAAAAAACGTTTTTTAGTAATACCACCGTCTATAATTAATGATTGTCTACACTCTGAGGAGGACGACGATCCCTTGGTTTTTCTTGCAGAACAGCGTGCAGTCTCGAGGCAAGTTGGGTCCCCAAATAAAAAACGTTGTTGTAATAGCACCGTCTAAGGCCAATAATTGTCTACAATCTGAGGACAATGACCATTCCGTGGTAGTTTTCAGCACTTCAGTGCCATCTGGAGGAACGTTTGGGCACCAAATAGAAAACTTTGTTCTAAAACACCGTCTAAAAAAAGGATTGACTACAATCTGTGGACGTCGACCATCCCGGCGTATTTTAAAGCACATCAGTGCTGTCTGGAGGCATTTCGGTCACCAAATAAAAAAACTTTGGTGTAATAGAACCATCCAAGGCCAATAATTGACTACGATCTGCAGACAATGACGATGTCGTGACAGTACTCAGCATTTCAGTGCCCTCTGGAGATCCCCCAATGTCTTGCAAAAGTGTATAAACACCTTCCAGAACGAGGCTGAGAGAACGATTTAAGCAAGTGCAGCTTTTACAGGCATTTAGCAGGCCTACATTGAGGTTTTCACTCACTGTGGCAGTTGCAAGTATGCATGGGGAGGTTACAGATTCCAAAAAGCACTGTTCTAAAGCAAGAACCTGGCTCACGGAGAGAAAACACACTTCAGAAATGACAAAGCACAACCTAGCATCCTTGCACTCTGGTGGAATCAAGCAATGTGTCAACTATACTGTGAAGAGAAAAATAAAAATATTAAAAAAGTCGAATATGAGGGTAATTAAAAATAATTCTCTCAGCGTGTAGAATTTATTTTGTTCAAAACTTTTTGAAGCCCATGCATGTCATGGGTTGTCGCATAGGCAAAGCCTTGGTTGATTTGCAAATGATTTGCCACATCATCCCCTGTCACTCGTCTGTACGCCAAAATGTGTTAACAAATACGCTCAACGTCATCATCAGTCGTCGACAAGGATGGGCATCGGCTCATTTATGGCTGACACTCGTTCATTTTTCATAGAACTTCTGTATCCATTCAAACACATTTCTTTGGGACAAAACGTTTTGGATGCTGTGCAATATTTTTTTTATTGATATTGGCACCAGACTTCCTTCAGATCACAAAAACAATGACTCATCGACCTGAACAAATTACGTTTGGGGCAGCCATTCTTTCTTGCACCTCAGTCGCAACTGAACATATGCAACGTATTCAAGCCTGTAAAGCAGTAACTGGAGAGACAGCAACCTTGTACGAAAAGTGCCAATAAGATAGTGCGGCCAACAGTAGGTGTGAGAAAACTGGTGTGGGAATACGGCCTTAATCACCCTCGTGCTACATTGATCCTTTGCGTCTGCATTCTTGCTCTATCAATAGTTGTTTATCGTTTACATTTCTTAATGAGCCAATTTTAGTATTAGAATACGTATTGCATTTACACCAAGAAACACTTTGTGGTCTCACAATCTAGTACATGTGTTGTACATATTTTTGCATAATTTAAAACTTACCAACTTTGACGTTATTTTGATCATAAAAGTCAAAATCAAATGAGTTCTTTAATCTTCAGAGAGGGACGAGTCAGTCAGCTGTGAAATTAGATGGAATGTGCCTCCATTCCAGAGGAAAAAAGCTTTCCATATGCAGCAGGACTGCTAAATTATGTTAACCTCCTCAGACCCGAGGAAATGCTCACAAACGAAAGCCTTTCTTTGGCTGTTTTTATTACTCACTTGGCCACCAAACACACGTCAAAAATTGTTTTACTGTGTGGTAAGGCAAAGTACTATAAAAAGCATGTCCACACCAGTGGACGCTGTGTCTCTCTTCACGTATTCCTTCACGCACGATACTCGAAGAAGCAGCTCCTGCCGATCTCAATGCACAGGTAGACATAGCACCGGGAACATCGGTGTCGCGTCTTCATGTTGCAACCAGGCTTGCGGCACCTTGCAGTGTTTGGCAAGTCAACTTTTAGTGGCTGCTGTAAGGAATCCTTCTTTCTGAAGCCTTCATGAGGTAGCTCCTTCGTCCGCTTCCTGGGCACCACGTCGGCGCCATCCCCATCGTCGGAAGCTATGTCGGTGACCTTCTCAAAAATTTGTGTCTCAGCCAGACAAAGCTTAAAATCAAGGTAGTCCATGACACTTCTTTTGGGGAGCCCTTGTGCCAACTTGTCGGACCTGTATTGTAGCCAAGAATTTACACAAGCGAGGTCTGTCATGTGCAACATTGCGCGCATCATCCAGCGGTTCGTACGGAGTTTTTGGCTGAACAAGGAAAGCATGCCGTCAGCTAAGTCGACACCCCCCTTTTTGCGTTGCAATGCACGTCCAGATATTTCTTCTATTTTTATACCACCTTTTGCATCAGTCTTTTGGCTTGATACCAAAAACGGCTGACACTATCACAATGGGCTTCTTGTAGACCCACTTTAAGCAAGTCACCGCGTTGTCTGACCTTGTCGTTTGGTCAGCTGTGCCTCGTGGGCTCTTCATCATGTCTTTGTCGCTGACAAGGCCTGCAATTTTTGGGATTTTGTTTTTCATTACTGTCCCTGTGGCGAAGATCTACTTCTTGAGCAGTTCGTCCACGAGGGAAACAAATGTGAAACACCGATCGAAGTAGATTATGAAGCAGGTCGGCACTGCTTGTACCAGAGCAAGGACTGAGTTCCTAGCGACACCAAGGCCCATGTCAGGGAATGAATGTCTCCCGGCCCTTGCAGATGCCTGCATTTCATATCACTCCATCCTTGCCCGCGAGGACAAAGTTCTTGAGTCCCACAGCATTTGGCTCGTTGGGCACGTATTGCTTTATACCACACCTGCCTGAGAAGGGAATGATCTGCTCGTCAATGCAAAATCAATTTGGCCTTTCGAGGGCCAAGCATCCTTTGCGAACCATCTCAACAAAAGGAGCAACTTTCCATAGTCTCTCTTTCGCTGTGTCTTTGTCTGATATGCCCGCTTTCAGCTCACAACAAAGGTTAGACCTTATGAGAAAGAACCGGCCTCGGACGAATTGAATCAGCGACGATGCTAACAGCTAGGCCTTTCTTCCGAAAAAAAAACTGACTCTTAAGTACCCAACTAGTCCCATCACCACGGAGCAGCCAAAAACTTCATTTACTCCTTCTGTCGTGATCTTTGCGATTACTCCGCGCTCCTGAAGTTTTCGACGGTTTTTTTTTTGCCATTATTTCCACGAGAACGTCTTCAAAGTACTGCCTGAAGTACTGAATAGGTGAGATTTCTGAACGTTCTTCAGAAAATGTGCACCCACCTTCAATGTCTGGCAGATTATTTTCAGGTGGGGATGTAGCGTTTTTCCACAGCATACATGGCGGATGAACGCTGGGCCCCGGAACACTATCATCATCACTTCCCGACTGCTCTTTATTGTAATTTTCTGTATCGACGTTGTAAGCGTCATCCACATAGTTTTCGTCCTCCGTTCCCGAAATATCAGAACTTTCTTGATCACAAATTGATAGCAGGATTTCCTCCGCTGTTTTGTTAGGCAAGCCTGCAATAAAAAGAAAAGTGCGCTCAAATGTACAGCAAATTTGATAGATTCCGAAAACACAAACGCAGGGAGCCGACCCCGCAATTAAACCAAAAAATATGAATAGCGACCCAGCGTCCATGCTGGTGGACGTTTCAAGAATAGGTTTCTAAATTACAAACAAACAGCTGCGTCGCACCAAAAATAGTACCGGCAGGTACCACAAACATTGCAAATACTAATCATAAACCATTTTAGTTCTTTGAAGACATTTGGAAGGAACAAAAGTGTTTCTCGCCTCTTCGGGTTGGGTAGAACGATTTCGCGCTGATCTCCGCCATGTTGTTTTCCTCCCGGAGCATTGTATGTTCACAGCTGCATCAGAGGTGGCGCTACATGTACTGTCCTCCGACGTGGACACTCTTTTTCTATGCTGGGACGGCCGTGTTTTGCTACAGAAATTCGGATCTGATGTCCACGTACGTGGACACTGGGTTTGCAGAGGTTAATTTCAAGCAACCTTGTAGCTTGACCTTCGGGTCTTCGGTGTACTACATCAGTTATTATGGTGGAGTTGGCTCATAAAATTGAAGATAGTTTTTTTGTAGATTAGTTAGTTTAAAATGTCAGCTGCATTAGGCTCTGTTTTCTCCCTTGTTTTCAATAGTCAGTATTGCTACGTAAAGTTGTCGTATCTTGGCAAAGTTCCGCCATTTTATGGAAGACGTGCCTTTTATTCTTCTGGTTTATTATGTTATTCTAATGTATATGCCTGGGTGTTGAGGGTTTACCTTTCTAAGCGTCAATTAGTTCTCTCTTTAAGGAAATCAATACAAGCTGTGTCTTCGAGCTATACATTGTATATAGTTTCGTTTCTATTATTTCACCTGTCCTATCACAAATTTCAATCTTGAAAACCAGCACCAAGATCATGACATTAAGCTTAGGTTATGTAAGACCTACATTATTTTCTAAAATAAATAATTCAGATTCCAAATACAGCTTTCATGAGCATTTCATGTTTTTGTTAGTGCCTAAAATATTTCCTTAAGAAATACGATAGTCAATTATTTGAATGAGCAAGGCATGACTCCAGGACCGGGGCCAATTGTTTGCCAAGAATAATGTGACCATACACATTTGTATTAGAAATTAAAGTGCAGATAAAAAAACTAAAATATTAGGTGTTTTATAATGCCTGTTCACCACAAAACGGACACAGCGTATGTGCATTGCAACAAAAACACACCCCCAAAACAAAAGTATATATTCAATTTTGATCATGATATGAAATATATCGAAGTACAGATATAATTATCTAACGGTTGTTAGCCTCGGCAATACTGCACAACATGTGGTAACATGTGCACATAGACGGGCATGACATATGAGCTGTGGCACACTTCACTGTGTGTCTACCTACCTGAAAAAAAGACGGCGGCGGTCTTCGAAGTGCGAAACTTCCTACTATAGTCGGTTACAAGTTAAGAAGGTAGTAGAAGCTCCTCCCGATAAGCGTGATGCGCCCGCTTAAGACGCCTCCGCAGTCGAGAAAATAGTTCGCTGAAAACGCCCCTTCTGCATCAATAGGTAGATATTGACTACAGACAGACCTTGTAGCGAGTGGCAGCTTCCGCCACCTAGGCGAGGCAAATTACTTGCTCCGGAAGGTTGAAGTAAAAAGAAGGCTTCAGTGCAACAAAAATTGAAACTTTTATAAGTAATGCATATATGGTTGTTGGTTTTAGCTTGATAACCTTCCTACACGAATTAGGTACGTTCCTTGCATTTGCTGCGTTTGTTAAAAAAAACATGTGTTTCGGGTTTTGAAACCCCCTGCGATTCGCGTTTTGAAAAATCCGAAGTCGTCTTATCTTTTCCGTTATGAATCCCAACGTGGAGACAGCGGAATGCAATTCCTCCGATTCTGCTTCGTCAAGAGAGTCTGGTGCAGCCTCACCGTCTACGCCAAGGCGCCTCTACAAGAAGCATAAGAGCGGCGATGTCCTCAACCGAGTTGCACGGCAGCTGATAATGAACGCGTACGTTCATATGCGACACGAACCGCCCGCC
>JABSTQ010000404.1:0-57127 GCA_013358835.2 Ixodes persulcatus
AATTTGCATTTAATGCACCCATATAAACTATGCCCTCGATCTAGCAGTTGAACACGCTCTAAAGGCTCTCTATTAGATGCTGGCTGGAAGCAGACGACGACATGCCACCTGCTTTGGCCGCTATGATTTATTAAATACTTTCAGCAGATATGATGTATTACCGCTCAATAATAAATAGGACTGAGGTACACAACCCACTTCCGTCTCACGGCGAGCTTCCATTGACGAAAGCAATTTTGTTCTTTCATGAAATTGAGGAACCCCGAGTTACTCGCTTATATTTGCCTACGTAAAAACGACTATTAAAATATGTGATCAAGCAAAAAGTGGCCACTTTCCGAGAAGTGTCCAAGCCTCAGTTTCCCTTTTGTAGTAGCTTCTCATTGGCTGGAACGATTATTGATGCCTTCCGTGGGAGGAAGAGCGGTGTCAATCATTGTTCCAGTGGCACCGATTACTTGAGGGTATGAATATTCCTCCCATTATTTTCATTTAAAAAAAAAATGCTTGTTGTGACTTATGTGGTTTATTCGTTATGTTAAAAGAGTTTTGTTGCTTTGCAGTTGTCGAAGGTGGGACTGATTCAGTAATTGCATCGAGATTTAAAGGCAATGAGGTCCTTGCCAAAGTTCTGAGTTTTTGCTTTCTATCCCCTTTTATTACAACATTTCCAACAGCAATCTTTTTGCTGCGAATAATTGTGTGTTATAATTGCAGTTATAATAGTTTTTATGGCACTTTGAGGAACTGCGGGAATTTCTATAGTACTTGCATCGCTTTTTACAATGTGATAAACCGGAATCGCCTGCTCCAAAAGCTCAAATGTGGGGGACACGCTACCACAGCCGTGATGAAGCACTCACACATCTTTTTGCTGCAGATTATACTTCTCAACATCGCCTTCATTGACGGGGCCCATAGGCTGGACGAACCACAGGACGCCACGGAATTGATCGTTCTCGAGCCAACCATGGGAAAACAGTGGCTCCTGGGACCCATCTTGGTGGATTTCAAGTTGGGAGCATTAGGAGCCTGCCAACACTGGTCTTGAGCTACGATGCCTCTACAGAAGCCGCTATCCCACGCCAGTCATTCGAGGCACGCTACCGCAGCCAGGATGGAGCGCTCGGACATCTTTTTGCTGTAGGTTCGTTATTTGAATACTTCAGCTTGCCGTCGTTCAAGCAACTATTGTCTGCTAGTGGTATCCTGCCCCAGTACTTGGTTGTGCCGTTTTTCGTTGCTTGTCCTCTCGGTTTCAGGACGTCATATCCTTAAGTTTGCAGTGTGAAATAAATTAAATTAAATGTGTGCTACAAAAGCCATGTTTTTGCTACAATAACTGCTACAAGCAGCTTTTTTGTAACTTTCACCACTGATGATTACATTTTGTTTGTTAATGCATGGAAACACTGGCCACTTGCGATTTCTTGCCTTTGAAACATTCTCAGATAATGATATGGTTTAAAGTTAAACTGCATCATTGTTTACTTTTAGAATGCAACACGCATCTCCAATGTTGAACTCGAAGAGCTTCCCGCAACGCCCATCTGCATCACACTGGGAAAGCCTTTGTGCATCTTTTGGAATGCAGGATACAGCATTACTTTATTTCAATTGTAGGCTACTCTATTAGCCAAGATTTGTACTTGGAGTGGGGTTCGGTACAAGGAAAATAGTTTTTCTCTATATATTCACATATCTGGTTCCCTCCATTTTCAATTGTATATAAGTGGCTCAGATAAGAAAGATTGTAAATAATTTGATTTTCAAAATGTTTACAAAAACTACACAACAAGTAATCACCCTGTGCCACCTACCTATGTGAATGCTGAGGATGCTTGCTTTTGTTTCTTGGTGGAAGGTAATCAAGATCCTTTTTTAACAAAGTGATGGACCGGATGAGGAAGCAGTTGTCGTTGTCACGAGCCAAAATTTCACCAGCTTCCACACATCCTTGTGGTTCTATCCTGGTAGCCTGCAGTTATCTGATCTTATTGAACTCTGTCATGCAACCGCATCTGGTAACAGTACTGCCAAATGTTCACATGACACCGAGGGCTGCATTTGATATAGGGCTTTGCTTGACCTGCATAGGCTATGCAAAAGCGGATCATATATTGTTCCCACCACACAAACCACCTGGAGGTGTGTCCTCTTCCAACGTTTTTTTTTTGCCCCCCTTCTCTGGTCAATGCACAAACTGATATCCATGTGGGGTAGGTGGTGCCATATGATTTAAGTTATCTTCTTTGTTTTGTGTTATTTTTAATTCCTGGTAGCAAACCTCCACTGAGAGTGATCCTTTTGTTTGCCGAGTCACTTCTATCCGTACCTGTTTTTTTATGTTTCCTTTATGACTTATCAACAAGCCAAACTACAATTTTAGTCAGCATGGATTTTTATCCTAATTATATTGACGAGTAGTATCACTTGTGGCTCTGTTTTGGTTGTTGAAGCACCATAAAAATCCACACTATGTTTCATGGGAGTTACTTCAGCTCAAGTTCATTACCCTCAAGGACATTCTCGTGGAATGCATTATATGGGGGGTAAACAAGAATTTGTAGCAGCAATAACAACATACTAAATAGATTAAGCATTAATTTCACGTACACATAAACAATTGTTTATGTGTGCGTGTAAAACAAAAAAACGGCTGTAGAAATTATTTTAGCATTCAACTGGTTCTTGACTTTTCAGGAATGGAAAAAATGAAATCTAAGTATGTCACTGAAGCCCACTACATGTTAGTATAAAACTGTCGAATTTGTTTATCAAAGAATGCATTAGTTTCACACAAACATTCTATCTAGTTGCGGGACCCTCGGATGCACCTATTCAGCGAGCCAGCCATGTTTTCAGGCGTCGGTGACGACATCTGCCTCGACCCTTTAGTGTCCCTAGCCAGTCCCAAGCGGCGAGGCGGTGCCACTCGTAGATCTCTCGTATGCACTTCCAGGCATGGTTCAGAAGGCGCCCAAGCGTCCTTCGCCCCAACGGGCTCCTTTACCCCACTTTTCCCTACCATGTTTTGGGCAGTTGGAATATCTGGCACAGCTTGCTCCTTCGAATTCAACGTCACTTTTGGAGGGAGACGGCAGAGGAAGAAACAGGTACAGAGCCTGAGTAACGGACATGCGTGGCGTGGCGAGCGAGTGTAGAGAACAACAAAAGAGAGAGTGTTAAACGTCTCAATCAGAGTCACATGGTTTAGGGACGAGCTACCGTTGCCACAGTGGGAGTTGTGTCAAGGTATCCTGGTCACCAGATAAAAACAACGAACATTAAAAAAATAATTTTGTAATTATTGGAGTTTTAAATATTCTGAAAGGTTTTGTGTATGTCCAATAACCTATGGTGCTGTCATGTAACAAATACTCCAACTTGCCTAATTTCTGTGTCCATGCCCCTTTCATTTGGGTTTACAGCTTTCTTAAATCACACTGGCACCTGCAGTGCACTTACATGTAACTCATAGTTTCCAGATATCGGGAGGTTGTGTTTGCCATCGCATTCTACTCAGAACCTAACCACGTTCCACATTTTTTGTTTTCCAGGTTCTGTAGTTGTTCATATGAACTTGATTGCTCTGGAAGTTATGATGATTGCCTTCCACATGAAAGCTGGACGTGACCCACTGATTAATTGTTAAGAATAAAGGTATGCATGTGTTTTATTTCCTACTGCATCTTGTGTGCACTTCCTTGAAATTTCTTAATAACACAATGTTCAAGCGCCTGTTTATCTCTGGGACGTGCAGTTGGCAGTAACATCAAAAAATTAACTTGTGACAGCAGGCTTGAAGAAACTCATTGAATGCGGCAACTCCATCTTCGAAGGCATTTTTCAAACTTCCCTTGCTAAAATGGTTTCGTAGCACAAGTCACAAGTTGGTTTCACTGTCTAGCGTCTGCCAGAATTAAGCTGAGGTTCCTGCACTGCACTTATATGCAGGGCGTAAAGTCTGGGGGGTCTCAGGGGGTCTCGGACCCCCCCCACTAATTTGAATGGATGGTCTGAGACCCTCCTCCACAGCCCTAGCATTAGTGAAATCCAAATCATATCTTGCAATAAAATAGCTTGCTTTCAGGGATGTGATATTTGGGGATTAGCGATTTAAGGGTTGCAGCTACGGCGGGGACAGAGTCAGCAGTGGGTATTACCCCCCCCCCCCCTCGCCCTCCCCCCTTCTTGTAGGGACCCCCTCAACTTACGGGAGTCTTCAAGCACTGCTTATGTGTTACTCATATTTTGCAGCAATTGGGAGGTTTATGCTGTCATCACATTCTGTTCAGAACCTAATCACATAGCACATTTTTTTTGTTTTGTTTTCCAGGTTTTGTAGTTCTCCATATGAACTTGATTGCTCAGGAAGTTAGAGATTGCTTTCCACGTAAAAGCTGGACGTGGCCCACTAATTATTTCAAGAATAAAGGTATGAACATGTTTTACTTCATACTGCATCTTATGTGCACTTGCTTTAAATTTCTTACTAACACGGTGTTTAATTATCTCCGGAAGGCACAGTTGGCAGAAACTTCTGACATTAAGTCGTGACAACTGGCTTGAAGGAACTCATTGGATGCAGCAATTCCGTCTTCAAAGGCATTTTTCGAACTTCCCTTCTTAAAATGGTTTCGTATCATAAGTCACAAGGTCGTTTCATTGTTTAGTGCCCGCCAGAGTTAAGATGAGGCTCCTGCAATGCGCTTACATGTAACTCGTAGTTTGCAGAAATTGGGAGGTTTATTCTGTCATCGCATTCTGTTCATAACCTAATCACATTCCACTTTTTTTTTTGTTTTCCAGGTTCTGTAGTTCTCCATGTGGACTTGATTGCTCTAGAAGTTATATTGCCTTCCGCATGAAAGCTGGACGTGGCCCACTTATTATTTGTCAAGAATAAAGGTATGAACATGTTTTACTTCGTACTGCATTTTATGTGCACTTGCTTGAAATTTCTTACTAAAACATAGTCTTGTGCGAATAGTAGATTTTGAGTTCAAAGCGAATAGATGTTTTGGCCGAATATTTTCGATTTGAATATCGAATAGTTCTTTCACGCTTTTTACCATCATTGCATAATGCTTAGACAAAAACCCAGCTAAACTCGTGAAGGTTGTTCCACTTGTTCGTTTATAAGCCAACTATATTCTATCTATATTTATGAACTGTGACTTCAGAAGTTCTGATGTCTTGGGATGGCAAGTAAACGATGGATTCGACATAAAATGAATCCGATAGAGATGCCCAATTGAGTGAATTTACTTACAAATCTTGCTATATAAATAATCTTCCTTTAATTTGAGTTAGCAAAATGAAAGCCGTTTACAACTCCCTGTAACGCCGGATTAGGCTTCATTCACATAGCCGTCGCCTCTCCCACCCCGGCACCGTCACGGGAGCACGCCGGAACGGGGACGCGACGGCAGGGTGTCCGAACAGGCCGCGCAAGCAAAGCGACGGAGGCCGCGACGGCAGGATTGGACTGGATCGGATCGGATTGCTTATTCATTCAACTTAAATTACACAATAAAGAGATAATTGTGCCTGAACAGTAGTGCGCACGTTTCTTTTTTTTGTAAATTAAAGATTTGCGTCTGCTACCAGGAATTCCCGGCAAAAAGGAACAAGAAAAACAACGCAACAAGCGTTGGCTCACTGTTGGCAACCGAACGATGAAAAATCTTCCAAACTTAGCGAAACTTTTCTATTTTGTGATTGGTCGGTTTTCGATGGGGGCGGGACTCCGTCATCTGCCTGGACGCCGGTGCCGTAGAACAGCTCCCTACGTCGCCCGGCACCTGACGGGGCTCAGCTTTCCGTCGAAAACCGGGCCGAAAATCCTCTCCCCCGACGGGAACGCCCCTCGCGACGGTGACGGGATGGGAGAAACGACGGCTGTGTGAATGAGGCCTTAGAGCTAGGTGACTCCCTGAGGTCACGTGACCTCAAGGGGGGGGGGGGGGGTCACGTGACCTCAGGGGGTGACCCTTGTGAGGGTAACTCTCATAACCCTCGTTTCCCTTGTAAGGGTGACCCTCGTGACCCAAGCGAGGGTAACCCTTTCGAGGGTAACTGACTCTCGCAAGCCTCGTGAGGGTAACGCTCGTGACCGTCGTGAGGGTAACCCTCGTAAGGATAACTCTCGTAACCCTTGTGAGAGTAAACCTCGTGACGTCATTATGGGAAACTTCCCATAATGCAACGCGCGATTACACCGATGCCGCTCAAGCCGGAAGCGGGCGCCTAAGAGCTGCGCTCTAAAAGAATGAATCGCACATGAGGAACGCAGGATGTAAGGACATCTCTGCCTAACATAGTATACTCTTGCATAACAGTCAGTTTAATTTTGAAACTTTTACTACCAAGTAGATATACACATTCACGAAGTTTCCATTTAATTTCAAATACAGCCGGCATGCATGCACCATCCCGCAATCAATGTACTATGCTTTTCTTCCAAGCACGCAATTGCGATATTTCTACTTTCTCAAGTGTTTATCGTGGCGGGTTATCCTGTTCAGTGCGCTTCTTACCGAGCACGGATGTAATGCAGAGAAGCAACACATGCGGAGCTCACTTCCGCAGGTATTGCTTCTCCGCAGTGCAATGGTGCTCGCTAAGAAGCGCACTCAACAGGACTAGCCCGCAGCAACCAACACTTCGGAAAACACGAATAGTGCAGTTCTTCTCAAAGCGAATATAGAATAGTGTATTATTCGAAACTACTGTTTGAAATTCCCAATATTCGCACAACCCAACTAACACGGTGTTTAATTATGTCTGGGAGGCACAGTTGGCAGTAACTTCTGAAATTAACTCCTGACAACAGGCTTGAAGGAACTCATTGGACGTGGCAATTCTGTCTTCAATGGCATTTTTCGAACGTCCCTTCTTAAAATGGTTTCTTGTCATTAATTCACAAGTTGGTTTCACTGTTTAGTGCCCGCCAGAATTCAGCTGAGGCTCCTTCAGTGCGCTTACATGTAACTCATAGTTCGCGGAAATTGGGTGGTTTATTTTGTCATCACATTCTGTTCATAACCTAACCACATTCCACGTTTTTTGTTTTGTTTTCCAGGTTGTGTAATTCTTCAAATGGACTTGATTGCTGAGGAAATTAGAGATTGCCTTCCACAAAAAAGCTGGACATGGCCCAGTAATTATTTCTTAAGAATAAAGGTATAAACATGTTTTACTTAATACTGTATCTTGTGTGCACTTCCTTGAAATTTCTAACACAGTGTTTAAGCAGCTGTTAATTTCTGGGATGCGCAGCTGGCATTAACTTCTGAAAGTAACTTGGGCCCACAGCCTAATCACATTCCCTGGGCACTAGATATTTAATTTGAATTGTGCCCGCATCAAAAATTAGTTTACGTGTTGTCTGTAACTTGCAGCGGCAGAAAGCTGTAACTCTCAATCACTGAGCTGCACGTCATGCGTGACGACGGGAATCGTTCCGACATCAAAAATTAGCTGGCGTGTTTTCCACACCTTGCAGCAACGGCCAAAGCCCGATGAACTGCTAGCTGCAGTGATTTAACAAAACTGACATCTCAGTGAACAATAAATATAGCAGTAAAATGCTATATTTATTGTTCACTGAGACGTCCGTTTTGTTAAGTCACTGCAGCTAGCAGTTCAACAGGCTCTTGCCGTCGCTGCAAGGTGTGGACAACACGCCAGCTAATTTTGTATGTAGGAACGATTCCTGTCGTCGCGCATCACGTAGAGCTCAGTGATTGAGATTTACGGTTTTTTGCCGTCGCAAGTTACGGACAACACGCCAGCTAATTTTCGATGCCGGAACAATTTCCGTCGTCGCACATCACGTGCCGCTCAGTCATTAAGTGTTACGGTTTTCTGCCGTCACAAGTTACGGATAACACGCCAGCTAATTTTTGATGCCGGAACAATTCCCGTATCTGTGGATCACGTGCATGAGTTACGGGTAAATTTATGGGCAAAAACCGTAGGGCCTCATTACTGTAATGCACGTAGTACCTAGTTAATGCTGTGACCGTAATGCAAGACAACGGAAATTGTACTGGCATCAAATATTAACTGGCAATTTCAGTAATTTGACGGGATTGTTTTTTACAGTGTACGAAAGACAAGAATCAAGGACGACAACGCCGAGTAGGCTCTCCATCGCCTTCAGTCCTGTTTTTATTCTTCTCCCGGGCAGGAGAAAGCTCCTTCGTGTTTATTTGTTTTTCTCTTTTACACCGTTTCACCCTTTCCAACTTCTTCGACGTCTCCCGCCACCTGCACAGACATCAAACGCGGGTCCGTATCCCATCGATTTGCGATTTCACAACTCGCGTAACAGACGATGTAGCCTCGCGCGAGGGCGTCCAATTCTTTTGTCTTTAATGTGCGCAGGTTTACCCCGGTTGATTGAACACCATTTCATCGAAGCACGTTTTAAAGAACGGTAAACGTTTTGTCGAAGCACGGTTTAGAGGAAGCAGAGCCTCAGTTTAGAGAAGCGCCCTTTATCGAGAAGGGGACGCTATTTAAATAAAGGCTTTCCTTCTTCGTGCGTGTATCACTGGTGCGCGTGTTAACTCAGGCCCGCAATGCGTACACGCCGATTCGCGGTGGCCCAACTCGCTTAAAAGAGGCTTATCGGCATTTTCTCTAAACTGGATTTTTTTATAAAAGGATTCAATAAACTGGGGTCGGTAAAACGGCATTCGCTAAAACAAGCTTCTCTAAACCCCGTGCCTCCGATATGGGCTACTGTATTCTAGCACGCTCAAGAGGCACAGCTGAAACGCGCCCGGCGCGAGGCTAAGAGCACCGTCTTCGAGGGTACGGACGATACTTGTTTTGGTTTAGTTGTCGGGGCATGGTGGTCGAGTCCACTCCTCACTTTACAGTCAACTGTCAACATAAAAGGGGGGGGGGGGGGTTAGGCCATCTATAGAGTCCTGACAGAGGGAGAGAGAGAGGGAACGCGTAAAAGTGGTGTAATTTTCTATTGTTTTGTGAGACTGATGGCCACCGCTTCTCTCGCTCTCTATGCCCTCCCCTCCCCTGGCATCCACGAAGATTGGTATGAAAGTGAGAACCGATGAACAATCGATAACCCGTAACCGCAACTTTTTCTCTGACTGGTCGCGTTTTCGGTCATGGAGCTTCCGTCGTCTCCATGGCCATCTCTTAATGAGATGTTCAAAATTCAGGACCTTAAGAAAAACGGAATCCTAGAGTTTCAATGAATAATTTGCTTGCCAAAAAATACACATTGTCATCAGCAAGAAAAACAAACTTCAAACTACGGAAACACATCAAGGTAAGCTGGGACACCTGCATTCTGCATTGGCTATACATTGTAACATTAGAACCAAGTTTTTATTTTTCTTGTGAATAACAGGCGAAACACCCGAGACAAAAAAGAGCTTTCGTAGATTGGTTCTTTAGCTCCTAATCTCGTAGCGGAGTTAGACGCTGCTACTGAGCATCCGCACCGTTAGTTTTGTCTGCACGACTCCAGGGATCATTTTCGGTGCCGTAAGCTAGCGGGATGGCGTTGTGGTTGCAGCTTTCGGTGCCTTAGCTTACAGGTGACCGCAGTGCACCCACACTCTTTTTCTTAAATACAATGTTTTATTTTTACAAGGACTACCATAACTCGGGTGTATGAGAAATAAAAAGTAGTGTTTCAGAACATTTTTGAAAAGATATCAAAATCGTTTCCATTGTTTCCTAGATAAGTCTACGGAAAAAGTAACGTGAAAGTAATTTGTAACGTAAAGAGTAAAGTAATCCGTTACTTTTCAGCGAAAGTAATTTGTAACGGTAATCCGTTGCATTGGAAGCTCGGTAATTTGTTATTGTAATCCATTACATTTTTCATGTAAGGAGCACAAGTCTGCTGATTAGCCAGCTCGATTCAACCGGTCAAATTCCAGCAAAGTTATTGTTGCCCACCACAGCCAAGTCCAGCCAAGTTGTGTTCATACACACTCCGTTACCTGACCAGATAGCTGTACTGCCAGAAGATGCCGGTATTTCAAGCTTTAAGCAACTAGACGGCGTCATCGGTGCCACAATTCTCAAGATAGCGGCGCCCTTAAAGAAGAGGTCTATATACAAAGGAGTTGAATTTTGCGTCATAATATTTGCAATCGATTGCACGACATTTGCTGTCGCGAAATGCGTGTGTCTCGTACAACCGCGAAGCAGAAGAATATTTGTGTTTCGTTTGCACCAGTCAAGAAACATTAAGGAGGAAAGGTTTGCATTTACATTTTATTTAACATGTCGATCGTTTCGTAGACAACCCACACCTGTTATACTCAAAAAAAGAAAATATAAACTGAGCAACTACCCTATGAAACCCGAATAAACGTAGGGCGGAATCCAGATGCAATGCAAAAAGACGCGCTCGCACGTGAAGGCGTGGAGGCACAAACATCATTCCAAATTCTTAATGTTATGTAATATTGCCACATGCATTTGTTGCGTGCCGGCAAGATAGAGGAGTATCCATCTCGCTTCTGTTGTGGATTCAAAATTTGAAGGAACAGGCATACCGAATGATGTGCGAGAGCTCACAGCAAGGCCATAGGGCATGTCACGTCCGAAAGGACCTACTGTCGAGACAGTCAACCACACACACGCTGAATAAGATATTTCTCGAGCCAAGTAGGACGGAAACGTCTTGGAAACAGGCTGAAGTTGAGCTAGTTGGTACATACTTCGAAATTAAACGGTCAGCTCCCTGTCTGTGTTTGGTCCCTATCGTCTAGCTGACCGTTTAATTTTGACGTCTTAGTATTTGGAAATGCGACACAGAGACGCGCGAACACCGAAAAACCATAAGAAACTACAGCACCAAATGGCTACCACTGGGACGGTTGCATTGACGGGGGCCGTCAATGTAGTAGAGCATATGTTTTGATGTTTTACAAAAGGTACGTCATAGATGTCAAAATAACTTTGGAATTATTTGACAATGAACGTCGAAATATCGACTGCCAAAAAATTTAGCAGACGCCAGAATGAACCTTGTCTCGAAAGGTGGAGTACGCATGCGCGCAATGCTTAATACTCCTGGGTTCGAAATTGCGTGGTACCAAAACAAATCCGCCATCTTGTATGTTGTACACAAGCCTCGTTTGTTAGCCCCTTTTAGCGGAAAATGACTCTTTTTCGTTCATGGGTAATTTGGTTAACCAAACCGTTCAGCCTTTTCAAATGTTAACACCGGTTACACGCGCAAGTATATAGACGGCAAATAGGAGAGCTACACTTTGGATATCGTGGGGGAAAGAAAGCAGCCGGAACAATCATGGCGTCGTCACTTCATGAGCCATATATGTTTCAATGGAATGCGTTATCATTTATTTTATGTCGTTAAATAGTTTTCGTCTGTGCGGTGTAGGCTATCATTTTCTGTCACAAGTGTTTTTCCTGTGAGGCGAGCGGAATGCCCTATAAAATCGCTCTGAGGGGACTTCAGGAATTTTTTAAATGGTGTGAAGGGGACTTCCGGAATTACTGAGATGTCTGAAGGGGGCACCGATATTTCCTGGTGGGTTCGTTGGCCCCGTCAGAGGCTCCCCTGAAATGTCTGAAGTGCCCTTTACAGTGCCTTGAAATGTCTCAAAGCCTGTCAAGAACTTTTCTGACGGGGTCGGGAAAACCTTCAGGCTTCTTCAGATGTCTGTGGGGCCACGGCTTAGGTGAAGAAAACACATTTCGCAGAATTAGAACATAGCTGCTTATTGTTCGCGACGGAAAAAAAAAAAAAAGTGTTTGGAAAATGCCGACCGTATGTGTGTACGGTCAGATTTTTATTACTGCTCTTCTATCAAATACGAGTGGGCTCCTGGACCCGGCTGTCACTGCCCGGGTGTTCGGTCACCAATGAGACCACTGAGGGCGAGCGCCCCAGGTGGAGAATTGACCCGCGGGCCGAGTGGTGTTGGCCGAGCGGCGTTATGAGGCCAACGCAATCCTGTCCGCTCGAGGCGAGATCCGTGCAACAATGAATAATAATAAAAAAAAGAACAAGCCGAGAGAAATGCGTTTTCCAGGGACGCGGGAGCGACTCGTTCCGGGAACCGGTTCCTCCACGGGGGACGGTCCCCAAAAAGCAACCCACACTGCTCCTCTCTCCGCCCGGCGATTGGGAAGGACGCGTCTCCAGCGGTCGGCGGGAGAGAAAGGTAAATGGGGAAGCCAGTATAGCCATTTTCTCCCGGCTCTTGGGTGGCTAGCTGGTTACCGCCGCCGCCACCGCGGATGCCTGGAACGGACCAATTTCCTCCAGGAAGGTGAGCATGGCTTTGAGGGCTCGCCCCTTGGTCTGTTTTGATCCGTGCAGTTTCTTTCTTGGTTACGCAGATGAACCACAGTTCGGCATTGGCCGCCTTCAACACCACCCGAGCGCCATCGTGTTCAGCCAGCGCTCGTTCAGCGCATTCAAGGAGATGGTGGCCGGTGTCGGCTTACTCGCTGCAAAGCCTGGCAGTCGGGGTCAGCGTCCCACCGCATGTTGTGCCTGCGCACCGAGATTGTGGCACTGTGGGCCCTGAGAAGGTGGATGACGGCCGCTGTCCGGCCTTGTTCCTTGCGCCTCTTCGTCCGTCCGGCTTCAGAAGCATCCAGCGAGCGAAAAAATGAGACTGTGTATGTGTCCGTGAGGTGCACCTACTCTGTTTTATTAGCTGAACTATCGTACATCAGGAATATACCCAGCGGCATTGTGAGTAGTTTCAAATATATTTTTTTTTGCGATGAAGAAGTCAGTTGTCCCTATTTGATATGATCTCTTCCGTCTACAGCTCCTTGCGCCGGGTTTGAACAAACATTGCTTTTTATCGCCTTTTTGAGTTATAATATGCATCTAAAACTAAGTGTCTGCAATAAATATTCAATAATGTTTTGAACAGCATTTTTGCCAATGGTTCAAAGTCGTTTGGGCGTCTAAAGGGTTGATGGGCTGAAGGGTCTGACGGGTTGAAGGGCTGTGGGGCTAAAGGGTTTTTCTATGGGGTATTCCTGCAGGGTTTTTCTGTAGGGTATTTTTGAAGGGTTTTGAAGGCATGTGAGGTCCCATAATCCTTCAAAGCTGATGGGCCAATAAGAATTATTTTTAATAGGGTGGACTCGTGCCGTAGCAACGTAGGGTTTGTTTACAAGTACCGCGCTCCTCGGAGAGGTTCTCATGGTTTGGGGAAGGACGACTCAGTAGTCCGCCTCACACGCGAGCCAGCTGGGCTTATCCGAAAGATTTATGTCTGGAAATCCCGTAAATGCTACGAATACACCCATATGCCTTGCAAACGCGTTTTTCTTTAGCTGCTTCATTTTAAACCAATATGTCCCGACTCCCGATAGGCGGCAGCACTTATTTGGAAAAGGGTGGATGAAACCTTTATTCGCAAGTTATATCCACAGTGCCACCACCCTGGTGGCAAAAAAAAAAAATCGGTGCCGGCGTGGTTGAAAAAAAAAAAAACGTGGAGACGCTCGCCAACAACAAAGAGTTTTATATATATACATCGGCATAGACCCTATCGAATGCAATGCATTTCTGGAGGGAAGGTTGGAGAGGGATACTTTTTAACGGACCTTCTGCGGTGGTGGTCAAGGCCCTTCTCGTCCCACAGTACAGACAGTAGCCAATGATAAGGCTCCAGTTGTCGTCGGGATGGATGAAGCTAAACCAGAGATCTCAGCACTACTTGCTTTCCTAAAGAGGCCCTCACAGGGACGCGAGCTCACGGAGGTGACTCCAGTCCTGAGACCTTCAGTTTTGCCGGAGGACTTGGGACTGGTTTCACCGAACTTCCGGCCGATCAAGGGGGGAGCATTAATTCTTAGCGCATCGAGGGGAGGAAAGCAAAACATTAAGAACACAATTAATGCAAAGCCGGAACTCATGAAGGAACTAGAAGCAAATCAATCATTCTACAGAAATAGGCAGATCCAATTAAGATAAATATTTAAGACGCAATTTGAACAACTAAAATCTAAACTTTCGGAACAAAACAACCTTACTGAGATGACGGAGGGTGTCCAGGTCATTCATTCGTGTGATCAAAAAATAAACTAAGCACAGCGATCGTAGAATTCACCCTTACGATATTCCAAGAACTGTAAAAGATTTTTCCGGACTGGGCGTTGTGCCACTTCGAGGACAATCCTGACATTCTTTTGCTCACTGTGCTGCCAATATGGGAATATAGTGGTCAGATGAACACCAGAACCACACTGTGCATACCGCGGACGGAACCACTGGACCGAAAAGTATAAAACAAGAGAACTGCACTGCTTCAGTTGCGCAGAAAGCCCAACATTCGCAAAACAGGGCAACCCACACTCGGCAATGCGGATCCGCTTTTCGTTCTTGCTTGTTCGGCTAAAGAAGCTGAGGAGGAAGACTAGACCCAAGCTAAGAAGTGGATAACTGCAATTAACCACAGTAAACCTAGCAACATCACAAAAAAAATTCATATCAATACAGATCACTCTTTCATTGCAACTGAACAGCTCATGGTTAACTTAGCACAAATCTAGTCACAGGTAATCTCAACTCAGAAACTTTACAGCACGAGACTTCCCGCAGATGGTAAACGAGGGCGGATTTAGTCAGCACTTGAGTTAGTTTATTATTCCGATTCATTGTTTTGCTTGACATGTTCCATCCTGCACAATTTTTGCTACTCTTACAGCAGCTTGACGACACTCTTTGTGTGGCCAGATTTGCCCACGTTCTGTCACAGACATTCCCACCTGCCCTTACAGCCCGAGATTACCCGCAGATGGTAGACGAGTGTGCACTTACTTAATGGTTGAATAAACGAATTATTTTAGTTTGTGTTGCTCGACAAGTGCTAACATACACACCTTCTGCCTCTCATACAGCAACATTACAACATTCTTGGTCTGGTCAGCTGTGTCGAGGTCCTGCCAAAAACTTCCCCCTCTGCCCTTACAGCCCCGATACTGACCGCAGATGGTAAACGATCGTGTATGTTTCAGTGCTTGAGAATGTGGATTATTCCAATTCGTATATCGCGCTTTGAGACCATGTCTGAAAAAACCCAAGATGGTCGTAATTAAAGAGCCCTTGACCACGTTGTCCGACACATCATGTGTGTTGGTTTCAAATGTAAGATACCCCATTTTCCTTAATTATGCTTTTCTGATGTCCTCTTCTGCTATGCATCCTGTTGATGCAAAAACCCAGTCTAATGATTTAGAATCAGGAGGACGCACATTTATATCCCGTTATTAAGGGATCAGGTCAGCAGATTGGGACGAACGCAGGCCTCATCCCTTGAAGACCGACTGACTAAATCACTCCAAAGTCATATGCCCTTACTTTGCCAGAACTAACCTTTTTCAGATGTTATATTTTCCTAACACAATTGAACAATGGAACTTCTTGCCGTCATTGCTTGTGGAATGTACTGATGTCAATTACCAATTTGAACATCTATTGACTAAACTCCTTTTGTGGCCCTCTTAGGCCTGCTTGGGCAGCGCTGCTGGCTTCAGTATATATAAATAAAAAAATAAAAACTTAGTTTATGTACAACTATGTGTACAAAAGCATGCCGTTAAAAGTCAGACTGGGTTGTGTCATGTCTCCGGATTTAGTCCCAAAACAAAATTCGCCCTCCTTCGCCTGAACAAGAGCTGTTCAGGGCGCTGTCCTCCTTAACCTGCCGGGGTAGGCCAATTTTTTCAAATCTCCCCAAAGACACCTGGTGTCGCCCTCAAGGCGGAAACCCGATCGGCCCTGCGGGGCACGCAAGAACCCAACCATTGCCGAAACCAAAACAAAACATGCAAAAATGTTGCACTCCAGCTAGAGTTGAAGACGCCGCGTGATGCCCGGCAGAAGACTCACAGGGACCCCTTCCCCACAAAACTACGCACTCCTGGGCCTGGCCAGTGGTTTCCCTTGACTTTGAAATCCAAAATTAACAAAACAAAATTATCAGTTGTATATCTCGTAACAGTGGCTTGACTGATGTTCTCTATATCTGGTGTTTCTCCATTGTGTTCCACAGTTGTTCCAGAGTTATTTTATATTTCATCCATAGTTGTTTTATATTTGTTCAATAGTTGTTTCTTATTTTGTAAACTGTATATATTGCGTTGCTGAACTGTAAGGACCACTGCAAACACACTGAGAATAAAGAAAAAAAAGCTTACGGACATCATTATTTCACAAGGTGAGGACCCAAAATGTACAGCAAGTATATAAAAAAACTATTGGCCGTAAAATGCTATCAAGCTTGTTAAAACATTTAAATGCTATCAAGATTCTTAAAAGAAATTAAAACATCGCATCATAACTATGTGGTACTGTAATCATCGTATTTAATTTCGTTCAGCTCTCCGGTTGGTTTCTCAGAACAAGATTCCGCTAACTATATATGTCTGGTGAAGGCAGAGGGTAGAGGCCCTTCACGTGGTCCTCCTCGCTGCTGTCAGGAGTGGCGTGTCTTTTTGCCACATATTGGGTTTTTCATTTTTAGTATGCAAATAAGGCACACATGATGTTGATATTTATTGAACATGCTTTTTTAGAACGGTGCGTCTCGAAGCCGTGTTTCAAGGTACTGGAGTTGACATTTTCAAAGAGCAAATGCGGCTTGTGTAGCACATTTAGACTAGTGTGCCCTATCATAAGTCAATTTTACTGCAAAGTCAACGTCGGCTCTTGCCGCAGAAGAATCTTCATTAATCTGTGCTCTTTACCTTTCTGCAGTGCCGTGATTATGCTGTATAATTTTCTTTACCACAATGTGTATGTAGTGTTAATGCAATGCAGCGTAATCATGGTGCCGCGAAAAGAAAAGCACCTGGATGAATGACGAGTGTTCTAGCATTACAGGAGACGAGATGTCTTGTGTGGGGTAGTGGCTTAGGGTGTATATTCAGTTATGCTCATAGGCATGTGACCATACCCTTGGATACAGAGTCTACCGCCTCAGATTTTCACTGTTTCACGTCATGAATGTACGTTGCATGGGGCAAACGTGCTTAGTCACAAAGTTTGAATGACCTAAAATAGTGCATCTTCAAAGCAATGTAGTCGACATCCGAATATATACTCGGAACGCCTGGGCAAAACTGTTTACCGTCTTGATACCTGCTTGGTGTGATAGTAAAAATGTGCCTTTTGTATATTTTGTAATACGATTCTTAAACCCTTTAAGTAGATAGGTGACTGCAGGAATATTTGTAATAAGGAGTGCAATATATTTATGCCCATGCATTTGGGATCTTGCTTAACCTTATATAAATGGTGTGAAAAATGGTCAGCGGGAGGTTTCTCTTTGTGTGTTCCTGCTCCTTTAGCTTTTACTAGTCTTATTTCACTATTCTATTTCGCTCACTCAGCATTTTATTTTTGCTCAGGGGGATCTGCTTAAACTTTGAGGTTGCATCTACCTTTTTTTAGAATAATATGGTGTTCTGTAAAGCAACCTAATGGCACCTTTCAATGCCAAGCCTGTATGCTATTTATGCATATAATTTTGTTTTGTGTTGTCACGCAGAAACATTGTGCTTGTATGGTAAGTTGCTGCCATCTTCGCAGCGGATCAAGATGGCTTTTCGATGCGCTTGTTAACTGTAAAGACTTGCGATTTGCGCATAGTTTGCAGAAGTATGTTTTATAATAGGGCAATCAGTGTCCCTGCCTTGCAAACAAATGAAATGAAATGTTTTAATTTTGTTTACTTTTCCTTTCCTTAACAAGAGTTGCTTAAGCGTTGACGTTGTTTGATTGTGCACGCATTATGTGTTCAGTACATTTAGTTTGTGAATGATGCTATTTGTTTATGCCTTTTCTTTGACATTATTGACTGAAGAAACCCCTTAAAGGTCGCGAACAAATACTCCCATAAATCGCCCCAAAAACTCCCAGATGTATGTGAAAGGATACTCCCGTGGGTCCACGTAAAAACTTCGAGATGAATGTGAAAGAATACTCCTGTGGGTTTATGTTAAATCTCACAGATGGACGTGAAAAAATGTTCCCGTGGGTCCACGTACAAACTCCAGTACTGAAGGAAGTTTGTGATTACTCCCTTGCACTCCCCAAAAACTCCGGTCTGCACGGAAGTAAACTGAACTCCCTTCCATGGCGGAGAATATAAAACTCCCACATAGGATTGCGCTAGAGAACAAGCAATTTACTCCCATCTGGGTATATCTTCGCTTACAGTGCACCTGCTTTCGTTTACAAACTTCCGGTTCACCGCTTTACAGCACGCTCACCAAAAGGCTTCATCTGTCATGAGTCATGACTACGCTCACAGAAGAAACAATATCACAAAATAATTAAATTTGTGTGAGTTTTAGGGGCATTGATCAAGTCCGCGTATTCTTATAATTGAAAAAGGCAGTGGCATATTTAAGAATCCTCAACTCGCATTTGGTGACCAACAATATTCTCCTAACTTCGAAAAACAAATTTCACTGCAGGGTAAGACATCGTGAGGTGAGATACCATTCTCGGGTTGTATGGTGTGGTAGGACTCGGATTCGTGTAATCGCTACTATGGCGACGCACGTTGGAGAAACATCATAACTTTCTCTACGGCATGCATTGCTTGCGTCTGATGTCTTCGGACCTTGCTTATTGTCATGCTTAATTGATTTTGTCAGAATAAAAAATCTTGATGGTCTGAAATCTGAGCTGCAGGAGCTAAGCTCTCAACAGCAAAATCATCGAAATGACAGCTGCTGTGACGTCAATGCAAGTTATGTATATTGTTTTTCCCCCTATAGCAAATTGTTCATTTACAGCACAGGCATTGAGTTTTAAAGGGTAACTGCAAAGAAAAAAAAACGTTTTTTTTTTTTAAACAGACTAATTGAGACAAGCATGTCACAAAACAAATCTTCCGCGAAAAACCAAAATTTTTCTAGCAATATTTACGCCACAGGACGTAATTTAGTTGGAGTCACAACTTCTCCACATTTGAAACTCCCGCTCTTTCGACGCGCGCAGAATGGCTGTTACACGTCACTTCGTGACGTATAGCAGCCACTACGTGACGTATAATACCAACTTTGTGGCGCGCGATTTAAAATGGACGAAATGGCCGCAAACTAAAATTCAGTCCCGCGCAATAAATATTGCTGTAAAACATTTTGTTTTGGGAGGAAAAATTGTTTTGTGACATGCTTGTCTCAATTAGGCTGTTTAAAAATACACTTTTTTTTTCTTTGCAGTCACCCTTTAAGCTCATGCCCCCGTCTCACGAGCGTTTCAAATGAGCATTAGCCTAAAGGCCTTCGAGCCAGCGATGAATTAAGCAGCTCGTGATCCCCATTCAGCGTGGACCACTCGGAATGCGTTGGTCCGGAATATTTTTTCAAAAGCCTTCGGTCTGAATGAGTTTCAAATGCCTATAAGACAGGGCTATAATACCTTTGCCTGTGCCGATTTGTCAAATTTATCATGGTATTAAGACCTTAGTTTGCTCACTTTGGAGAGTGATCGAGTGCAATCACATGTACACGAAGGCACAGCAGAAAGCTAGTAAAGCACTCCTCACACTCACGAACGTGAAATATACATGTTACGGGCCACTTGATTACGCACGCCTCTTCGAACAGCAGAAAAACCCGTGTTCTAGGCTTCCCAAAATAACACATGCCTTTTTTTACTGTTTCTAAATTGCATTCGACGATATGTTTTAGTTAGAACTATTCTCGCATTTTAATTCAGTGGTGTAAACTACTGTGTGTCCAAGTAGCTAAATTATTATTTACCTTTTAGCGAGTTCCAATAGGCAAATCACAATTCGCGCTTTAATTTATATAGTTCTACGTATAGCGAAGAAACAAACAAAACTATCCTTGTCGGGTTCATAAAATCGTAACAAGGCATTCCTTTATACAGCAGAAACCCCAAACCAAATTTTTCGCCCCAACCGAAAATCAAGCCGAAAATGCGTCAAGTCTAGGGGCTGTCCAACAAACCCTCGATCAGCGCGTGCCCCTTCCTCGATAGCGGTGCCGGTGTCGTCTCCTGGGTTAGGCCTAATTTCGCCCCGCACCGACCCTTGGACAGGCACAATCAATGAGGCGCCGCGCAGGCGGCCATTACCAAAGCTGCCTTAAAACCCCGCGCCCGCTCGGACCCGAGATCAATCATGCTTACCCTTCCGCCAGACTCTATGCTAACGTATGACGGCACCTGATAATGACCTTTTAAGCCTACACGAGTACGTGCCATTTTTATTTTTCTGTTTCATGCGCGTGGGCCTTCTCGGCGCAGGGACAACGTGAACAAGGGCGGAACATTCGACTCCAGAGAAGAGTTTGGCTCGGAGCACCCTTCACGTTCATCCTCACCTGTGTAACAGAGTCAAGAAAGGTTCGAAAGAGCGCGCCAGAGGCGTTGTAGTCGGTGAGGTTGCAGCTGCCTTATCGGTACAGTGATGGATCGGCGCAACTCACACCGAGACGTCAGTTTGTCTGGCGTGTGTGTGTCAGACGCTCTGTTATCAGTCCAGGTACCTGGCTTTGTTTGGCTGGCAGAGAGGGAGGGCTTCGCGCGGCGGCGCCATTTATCACCATCTGCGGACACAAAGAACGCGGGCACGCGAGCGTTTCGGCGAGATGTGAAAGGGGTGGATGGTCGAGTGAGCAAGGGATAGCGAGTTAGTGTTTCGATTCTGCCCGTCTGGGTGATGAAGGATGGAACGGGCGTCCATTTTAATGGACTGGTGAGAAAGATCTGCCTTCTGTAGCTGTATGTGTTTGAATCTGAGTGACAGGAGCTGACTAACACTTGTGCGGACAAAAGGGGAATATTACAATACAAGCTGGCGCTAACCTCATTCCTATGGGAAAAGCCTTTCCTGAAGGCTCATCGTGACTGATGTGCTTGCACAGTGCAACACTGTTAGCGCGAACAAGCATTCCGTTTGCTTTCCTCTTCTTTGGCGCTAGACTCGAAGGACTGTCGTAAACACTACTACCGTGATGGAAAGTGTTTATATGAAGCACAAAACTAAGCGGTGAAGTTTGATGCCCCGCAATGCTCTTTAACGGGGGAATGCAAAATATCTCTAATGTCTTGTTCTCGGAAACAGTGTGGGGCAGTGTACATCAATTGTTTACACTTTGTTAGTTTGCTTTTACTGCGCAGAAAAGCTGATCGTACACAGTTCGTCAGATGCCGGGGTATGCTGTTACCTTTTGCTAATTCAATCGCGGCTCCACCACAACGGCTTCTTGCGTGATTAGAGAAAGTATGAGCGAGAACGTGAAAGGTAGGGTGTTAGCGTCTGGTTGCATATGAATACTTACCGTCTTTGAAGACGTTCGTTTTCTCGAGATGGATATTGAATTGTTCTGAAATGTCATAATTTGGCGTTCTTTATTTTGTTACGGAATAAGAAAATACGGGAAGAGGGTAGTGTTGCACTATCACCCCGTACATTCACCTCGAAGACCCGCGACAGTTCTCGCATTATCCTAATCATGATTTGCAGGAGCATAACAACCATTGATACAATAATATGGAGACCCGGCCGCATACGTTTCGTAATAATTGCATCTCAGGTGACTTTCAAGACGAAATATTAGATAAAACAGTTTATAAACGAATAAACTAAATTAAATATTTCTGCTCGCATTTCAGTAGCGAAGACGTGTACTGACATTCCTTGGTTCCGTCATACGCTATATTGTGTCTTAACTTACATTTAACACATGTTGCGTATAATCTTTCGGCATGCAATGAGACAGCTGCTAAATATTTTTGATATTTGAGGACGGAAAAATCTGACATGCTTCCAACATAGCCCAATGGTGTGGAAATGCGGCCTTTTCGCTAAGTGCAATTAAAATACCGAGCTGTTTGCAAAATTTGTTTTTCTTGTTTCGTTTTATGTTGCGATGAATTTGTGATTGCCGTGTATATTCCTTGATGACTTCTACAATATCAATGGCGAGAGGAACGTTATTGCGCTGTTTGTTAAGAAAATGAAGCGATATAAACGTTGAAAAGAAGGAAAGCGTATATAATAAGCAGCAAATCAGTTGCGCGCAATGCCTCTTCCACGCGATCTGCCCTGAGCCACGGCCACTGGTTCCCTCTACGCTGCGCACGACCTGGCTAGTACCTTCTTTTGCCTGTGCAAACGCAATTCTTGGCGCAGCCGCAGTGAGTGGTATGGTGTCTGGTGGCACCGACAAGCCGGAACGATAGGTGGCAGCGAACAAGCGGGAGCGGCGTGAGGCACGACCATAGCAAGACTATCTCTTCGATCGTGATATCGCTGCAATGACATTACCATATTAGAACATCGCAGTACACCTGGCCGGCTTTGCTGTAAGCGGGCCTATAGCTAAGATTATGTGAACGAATGTCTGCCAAGCCTGGGTTGTGCGAGAGCTTGGGACTGGACTTCGCGTGCCACTCCTCTTGGGCGTCATCTTTGACGGCGCTTCTTTTATTACATCTTTGCTATACTTCGTTTCACCTTATGTCCGAGCGCGGACGATGTTATGAACCGAAGAGCCAATCAAACAGCGCAAAAAGCGCAACGTCATGGCGTTCTCTCTGCGCCTGATAGGACTAGCCGGCTGAGGAGCACGCACAGAGAGACGGTGAATACCGGCTATTCCTAACAACTGCACAGAGCACGCCATGACGTTGTGCCTCTTTCGCTGTTTGATTGGCCCTTCGGCTCATAACACCGGCCGCGCTCGGACCTAAGCTGAAACGAAGTATAAGAAGCCAATCCAATTAACAAAAAAAAACCACATAAACTAGGAGTTATGACGCTAAGCTGGCACTGATAAAATATAATTTTACCGCGTGCCTTATGTTCCCTAGATGGCTAAAAATGGATAGCCTAATATTGCGCTATGATTTGCTCTTGCAACCAACCTCAGTGTACTTCCTTGTAGGCTGCCCCCAGTATCACCTAAAATAGGATTAAATGCGCCACACATGCTTAGCACTTCTATAATATTTCGCTTGGATTTTTTCTAGTCAGAGCTGCCTCCATTTCCTAATGAATTATATTGCACAAAGCAACGATACGTTAAATAAAGCGTTCTCGAACTGCATGGCGGATGTTGGGAATACCACGCAAAAGTAAGAGCTATAACGATTAACCAGGCGTACACATTATCCAAGCTGCGCGATGCAAACAAGCAATCAATGTTTAACGAAGAAGAGGCTTTTGGCGAAGGTTTAATTTTGTGAAAACGTAAGACTCAAAAGCGTGACACGAAAGCGAGACGCGAAAGCGAGACGCGAGACTCGAAAGCGTTACGACTGAGAAAACATCTGGTGTATCTGCCGCAATAGACCGCCTCGTCCGTGATACCTCTTTCGCATTGACTGGCGTAAGCGATGGTGTAACCGTGGCCACAACCAATGGCGTTCTCGATGAAAGTTGTGGTATGAGCCTCGGTACGTACGTACGTACGTACCGAGGCTCATACCATGTACGTACGTGCTTTATATATGGCGACCATCTGAGTTATGACTAAGCTACTTGAGCAAATGATTTTGATAGAGCCACACTCAGCCGTATACGTTGGAACTGTCCCCCGACATCGCCACTAAAAAAGCACATAATCCATCCCGCGAGAGTTCACACGCTGCAGGGCACGCAACCCCTAAATAAATGGGCATGCACGTCAGTTACGTTGTTCCCCTGTAATGGTTTGGGGCATGGAAGGAAGAAAAGAGTTAACGCTCCATGCATACCTGTGTCTACTTTCTCACGAAACACTGAGAAAACCAATCACTGTAATCTTCAATACGAGCTAGGTGAACAACAACGTCGCGAAAACATGTTTGCAAAAAATAAATAATAATAATCGCCTGCGCTACGGAGCTCAGTAAACTGTTTCGCAATTCCTAAGTCATGCTCAGTGTCACAACGCAGTCTGTACTTATCATCCCGAAACGTGTTTTTTTTTTTTTATCGCATCGTTCCTTGTTTTGTTTCATCCGTAGAAAGCAGTGACCGAAAGGCTCGATGCCAAAACATCTGGAGCAACAAAAAAAGTCTATATAATGCCCTTAGTGTGCTTACTACCCTCGTAACTCGCGAGCAAAGATCACCCTCGAACCGCCTTGAAGTTGTAGCCATCAAAGTACTACACACTCCGTTTTACCTTACGACGAAGCGCAGCGCGAACGCTACAAGCCATCCCAGCCTATCCAGGGCTATGAACGTATCACGTGACCACGCACAACCCCCTTCCACCCCCCCCCCCCCCCCCACACACACACACACACGAACACATCCCAAAGGTCTTCTGACACTGACGCAGCATCGAATTGGCTTCGATGGCACGTAGCACCAGCTTGCGGTCCATCCTAAGGTAAAACGGACTGCGTGCGAGAACTGGCTCGGTCCAGTCGCACCGGAAACGCCGGATGCGCTGACGCTTACCACGGTCCTGAGGGGGCCCCGCCCGTGACTCCTGCCTGCGCGGGCCTTGGGCAAGATATCGGGGATCGGGACAAGTCGTTCATAAATCACGGAGCGCGGGGCGGCAGAAGCGGCGGCGGCGGCGTCTCAGGCGGAAGATGGGACCCGCGCCCACCTTCACACCCCCGGCGGCACGTAAGTCAGGCAGGACGAACGAGGAGCCCGACGGGATCAGGCACCGGCGCTCGTAACTGTCACGGTCGCTGGCGCTGCGGGCGAGGAGGAAGTAGAAGAGAAGGCACCCGATCGCCCGCGGCCAGAAATTAATGTGAAACATAAAACTGTTTAGGCGTGGTGCCCTCCGAAGGTGTAGCTTCTCTTCTCCTCCGTCTTGATTATTTTTTGTTTTAGGGGTTTGTTCGTCTTTAGTATGCTCTCGGCGCCGGTGAAGTAATGTCCGCCCATGCGATGTGGCCTCAGCCTGCGCAGCAGTTGTGTTCTCTAGCGGCCCAGATAATTGACGGGCCTCGTATTTTTGAGTATCCGGCGTTGTGTGAAACGCGAAAGGCTGTGTTTTGATGTGGCTTACCCCTGCTCGCGAGCCTATGTTGCGTACACGTTGCTCTGCGGTAGGGCGTTTCATGGTGGGCGTTACTATTTCTTTTTATGTTGCATTTTTCATTTATGGTAGATAGTAATGAGTAATGACGTCGAAAAATGAGCGTATAATGATATATAAAAAAAGAAGCGGTTTATTGAGCGAGCATTATTGCCGTCGCGGGTGCGGCGTTGATATGGCGTGGTTGAAAGGCGAGATTCTCGAAGGTTGTCGAATTAGCTAGCGATTGAATACCGCACTTCGGAGTTTCTACTTATGTAGAAAGTTAGAAGTGTGGTATCGTGATGGTACTTTTGCCGCTATTCAAAATTTTATATATTGTGTGTATCCAAACTGTATATTTTGCGCAAATAAATTACTTTCGGCGTCCTTTACTTACCTTAGCGTTCTGACGGGTCCAATACGACGGTGATTATTAGGACGGTAGTTATAAAGCGTCGCCGAAAGCAAATAGCGAATTTACCAATACTCCTTCACTGCCCTTCGCTCTTCCCGACGCTCAACGTGATAGAATCGAGTAGCGTGAATAAAAATGCGACGGGTATGAAAATAGGAATAGCGGTTCAGACATCCTCCGTGGTTTCTAATCATCAGAGGTACAATATACCATAGTGACACTTAGTATACAACAGTGACATAAAGTTTCCGTTTCTATAAAGCTTGCTTCCTTCATCTCAAATTGATCAAGACTTTAGTTTAAAGTAATGGCCTTGTGTCCATGTTTATACAGCCGGAGGTTAGTAAACCCCAATGGGGATCTGGCGTCTCAGCTGCAGATGATAAATTTAGCCAGAGCAGTACCACTGCCAACCTGGGGTCTTTAACGTGCATCACGCAGCAGCGATGCACGGCCGCACGTCGATACCATGCTGCTCCAGATCGAAACGGACAATGGTCAGGATTGAACCCAGGATCCCTGGGTTCTGCTGCGTGAGCTTTCGCTCATCCTGCGGCGAGCTGCAGTCTGTTAACACACGGGGCCAACGATCAACCCCGCTTATGGGTTGAGGATCTAATTTTAAGGAAAACCTGCCCGTTTTTGGAGGAATCCTAAAATGAATCTGAGCGCTAACAGGTGTTATATCTATTGTTCTTAAGTTATTGAAAACTTAATTGGCGGAGGCGAAACGGTGGTCTCGCATGCTTGACCCGTTTCCCGTTCGTTACTTTTGTAAGTACTACAATAATACGCTTCTTCGACGCTATGGTATACTATAGCAAATTAATTTATGAAGTACACACTGTTTTTAATTCGTGTTAAAAAAAACAAAAACATGAGGCTGTGTACTCTTTCGACGTTATTCTAAAAAAGGTTTCTTAAACATTTTGTTTGGAGTACACTAGATGCCTTAATTCTGATATTTCTGGAAAGTTAAGAATTGTACATGTATTCACTATTAAATCAATATTGCGGGTGAAATATAGACGGCACTAGTTGTAATTACATATACCAATATTTTGATGCACACAAAATTTAAGATACATCTGGCGAAAAGGATTTTGTATTCTTCGTTCGTTTTTTTTTTAATGCTCCCTATCTCAATGTCTAAATTATGACGATTCATTACCAGCTGGCTTGCACTACATCACTTCTTATAATTTTATTACTTATAAGTTCTGATACCCATTCGAGTGGTTTATCATAGAATATCATCACAACCATTCTTATTTTTTGGCTTTATATTAAACCTTTACTCGTCTTACCAGCATGTGCAGGCCAACACTACACCCTTAAAAAGACTGTGCGTACACTTTCCTGCAGGACAAGTGGGCAGCCAATCCTTGTGACAAACGAATGCATCCCCGGGAATGAAGAAGCTTAATTTGCGATCTGAATTTGAAAAGATCGACGTGCGTAGGTGAAAAGAGCAACTTTCGCTAGAACCATTCTCTCTATTTGCAACGATTGACGCGCTGAGTGTTCTGCCACTACGGCCTAAAGTCAAGGCCTGCTCATCACGGCATCGTTGGTGAGCCCCCAACTTGACCCCAAGCGACGATGACACGAGCTAGGCGGAGCCGCGTGGGTCCACTTGTGATGGCGGTTGAAAGAAAAAGTTTCCAGGTGGCAGTACTGGTTTCGTAGGGAACGCACAAGCTGTTCAGGGGAGAGTTAAGTATACACAAATGACCCCTCGTTCAAGAAATAATACCGCCCATTTTTAGGCGAATTATATATTTTACTTATTCTACCAGAATTAATATGACATAATCGACCATATTTACGATATGATACTGATCAGCACAGTACCTGTCGTGCGACGCACGCACAAAAATAGATCTGACAGATTCAAGTATTGATGTAGGCATTATAAAGACTACGTATTACGGTGTCTTTTGATGCTCCCTTGTATGCTACCAGAATATGAATATCCTACCGGAGTAACAAAATCAAAATATTAAATAGATATTTAAAATTTAGTTGAATTGTGACAGAAGATAGTTTAGGTGCAACCGCATAATTTTAACTCCATGTATGATGCTCGGACAAAGACAGACAGTTTGCAATAAAAGGTAATCTAGTTAAACCATTTGGTAAGAGTTAATTCGTTTATAACGAAATAGTAAGTAAGCTTAAGCAATAGTTAAAACAAATGAAGTCGGAGGGAGCATATTTTATTTCTTTTATAGATAGCACGATATCACTGAAAAGCAAAAAAAAGAATGGCACAAAAAAAAAAAGATATATTGAATCAGGAAGGTATCTATCAACAAGTCTTGTCCAGTGCCAGTCTACCCAAGTCAAGTCATCGGGTGAGGGAAATGTTTATATGCAATTTTCACATCAATTCCAACTGAAAATATCCTCTCACAACACCCATTCGAAAACATATTGTTTAAAATAATGCGTGACTCATATCATAATCGACCCGTGACGATTCCGATGTGAAAAATAAAAAAAAATATTACAAGGAAAACGCGATTTCATTGTCAACGTTACTGCTGACTCTGACGCGGATGAATAAGCGGAAATACTTTAGCCTTCCACTTTTCCGGTATGATAACGTCGAAATATCTGCTTCTGTAAACCTTTTTTATGCCCAACTTCGTGTTTCAAGATCGAGAGATCTCAGCGTTCACTAGAATACTCCTCTCTCGCATTGCATAGCATTAATCAAGCTTATTGTTATATTCAAAAATAATTAATGGAATCATCTATCTTCAGCGTTGGTTATTGTTGTATATAATTTTCCTGCAACGGTCGCTTTAATTAAGTTTGTAAATTCTCCCCTAATAAATAAAAATGAGGCAGGCAAGAAAATAGGTTGTGCATCCAAGGAGCATGAAGCTATACAAAATAGAGTTTCAGTTATAATATAAAACAGTGTAATACATACAAGCTTACATAATACGCTTGATCATAGACTAAAAAATACCGCACTATAAGTAAAAAAAAAAAAAAAGGTTAATACGGACCCTGCCGCTGTTTTTTTTGTTTCGTTCTTTCTTTCTCTCTCTTTTTAGCTAAGCAATACACAGCCCGGTTTCTATTTCCGGAAAATGCAGTTCTTCCAACTAGGCTAATAGCAATTTAAACCCGGGTAGCGTTCCGGTAAATGATTTTTCTTTCACAGAGCACATCATTAGTTCAAATGTTACAGCCTTATTAGCAAAAAAAAAAAAAAAGATAAAAAAGATTTTTGCTAAAGTTAACCTCGAATCCCGACGGTACTGTGCACACTCGAACATACAGTTATGAGCCTTACCGGCTCGAAATCCGATCAAACTGCGCCATCGCGCATGTTCAGCAGTCTTCTCACGCGTCGTGGGCGGCGAAGTAACGAGCATCGGATTGCGGCGTTTGGAAGCCGAGGTGTCGGCCGGTCGCCGCCGGTGGGCCCGTCCCTAACACGCAGCGGGGATGGACTGTGAGGCTGCCGGGGCGCCGACGCCGCCGCCGAGGCCAATTAATACGGGAGCCGAACCCCCGCGAACCGCCATACATCACGCTGGAAGGGTAAGCTGATACGTCATTAGGCGCGGCCTTCTGGATTGCCCCGCTGCGATACGGGGTAATGGAGCCCATAAACAGATCGTTTAACAACATGCCGAAGTGCTCCAGAGGCGGCAGGGCAGCTCCAAAATTTCAGTCGCAAAAATCGCGTCTTGACAAAAAAATAAAGAACAGGATAACGATGGCCAATTTGAAAGCGCGGGTTCGCAGCTCACGTTACAAACCGCTTTAGATGGCATTAAAGCCCTTTTACTTGGCACTAATATCCGTACACCCTTAAGCTAAGACTAAAAGTTCCTCCTTCAGCGTGAGCGCAGTGCTTTGGTTGCGCGTGCCTGCGCGTTCACACTTGTGTTAGTAAGGGCAGAAAGCTCGCGCTGATGGCCGAGCTTCTAGTCTTAGGTTGAAGTTGAACGGAGTATAGAGGCGTTCGAGAAAAGCTTCCCCGGACAACGAAATGCGCGCCGCTGAATGTTAGTCTACGTTTTGGTATGGTGGCTATAAGGGGAGGTGTGCCGAGCAGAAAATCGAATGCATGCCACTTGTTCATGACGCGGCACCATGGCACCACGCGCCGGAGGCCGGTGGCTTTTTTGAAGGTGAGATGAATAAGCACTGAGGTTCCGCAGGTCTCAAAAATGTCCCTCATAATGCAGAATCGTGATATTTTACTCAATCACGTAACTAAAAATTTCAGTCAATAAAATAAAGCTCGAAAAGTCATGTTGAAACGAATATGAAAAGAAATATTCAATAAACCTTGCAACTTACGCAGCCATTGTGGTTTTCGTTGCATTTGTTTCGTGCATTTTGTTTTATATGGAGTTCACAAACTTCCAATTTTTGGCTGAACTTCTTTGTTCTCCAGTCAAAGCGCGATTATTGCGAAAAAGTTTAGAATCTTTGGGAACAATAAATAAACACTCTTTAAATCCTTATTTCATGGATTTATAGCCTCTCTTGCAGTGAGGCGCCAAGCAGCTAGTGTCCTTGTTGATCTTCATTTAAAAACGAGAAAGCCCGCCAACTGTAGCCGGCAAGTGCAGTTCAATACTGAGCTACAGTGTTACTGAGCGAGAAAGAACACAGGCTGAAAGCGATGCGACATTAGCTCTACGAAAACAAGGCATGATAACAAGTGGGGTTTCACTCGAGGACGCTCGGCGTAGAAGTGCATCCCGCATGAGCACACGGAGTACGAGACGCTCTCGTGCCCCGCGCGCGCACAATACTTCAATGCGCAACAAATACAGAGGAGACGCTTCACGCCTCGCCCCTTCGAGCAGAACTGCCCCAGTATTCAGACGGCACTTGCGGTGAGGAGCTCGCATGGGGTGCTTCAGTTTTCCTCACTTTGGGTAGTGGAGGTGCTACCCACGCGGTTATGTTCTAATTTTCATAGTGCATTGAAGCTTGGCATTACACGTGATTGCTCCAGCAGGGGAAGTTAAAGTATCCTCACTCTGGTTTGTGAAAAAAATTCCACCAGGAGACGATACGCAAACTTCTTGCCGCGATAGCATGGCGCCCCGGCTGGTGCCTGATGCGAGCAACGTGAAACATGGACGTGATCATAAACTTGGCAAGCTTAAAACTGCACGGGCTTTCCCGCACGAGCTGAAATATGGCGGCGGCCAGTTGCCTTACTTGCAATCCTCTAATGGAGGGGAGATCGAACACTCGCGCCTCTAGCGGTACGCTTCAGCTGTGGGGACAACAAGCCGAATTTAGTTGTTTGTGTTTGATCAGAGAAATCGAAGATGATGATTCGACGGCCGCTACTCGTGCGACCAAAGCACTGGTCAGGCGTAAGCGGTCGTGCCCGGATCGTGCTTGGCGAGGTTCAATTTCTTTGTTAGGTTGTGTTGGTAAACACCGGGCTGTGGAGACTACCCTAGTGCCACTAAATAAGCTAAGCTTCAGAGTAACGACACCTGGCCATATTGTGATTTAAAATAATTCTTGCCAGTTTTCTGAAGCTTTATCTGAAATCCCAGCAAACGCTTTTCCGCCCTCCACAAATGTGTAAACAGTTCGTGACAGAGCAAAGCAGCATTCCATGACCTTCCCAACACCGAAAGCGGCGCCCACAACAATGTCGGGGAACGGAGTGCCGATACTTTAAACACAACTCATTTAGCGGCTCTAGCTCTGACCAATGCTTTGGTCACACGAGGAGCGGCCTTCGAATCGTAATCTTAGATTTCTCTGATTACAGTTTTACGTCGTGACGTCACACGTGACCCTCGTGACGTCACATGTGACCCTCGTGACGTCACACGTGACCCACGTGACGTCACTCGTGACCCTCGTGACGTTGTGTGTAACGCCATTAGAGAGTTTCCGTAGATCGTTTCCGCTGTACCGCAACGCTCTCCGCAACTTGCTACGATACCCGGAACTCTACAGTCAAGTCCATCGGCGCGCAGGCGCAGTAGAGTGATTCCACGAGAGATCGAACCTGCAGGTCCACTCAACATTTTTATTTTTTCTGGTTTTTTTATATGTGATGTAGACACAAATGAATCGCACGAAACTGAACTTTTTTTCTCGAAAACGCGTTTTCACTACGAGAAAAAAAATGTTTCAAGATTTCGCGACGGCCCTGCTCTCACCGCGGACTGCATTAGTTGCCACCTTTGCGGTCCTGTGGAAGGCAGGCAAAGAGTGGTAGGCCAAAACTGGTTCCTGTTTTATGTAGGACACCAAAGTTTAAGTCAACTGCATGCAATTATTATGTGATTTATGAATTAAAAAAGTTTATAAAAAATTATAACTTTAGACCAGGAGCAACAAATACACTAACTTTCAGGCCTTCTACCTCAATATGTATGGCATTAGCGACTTTGAAAACTATACATAATATAGGCCAGGGAATCTAAATTATACCTGCAAAATATGAACTTGCAATAAAAAGAGAAACATAAAAAACAATTTTTTTGAAAAAACACATTTTCGAAAAAATTACCCATATTGAAAAAACAAAATAAAAAAAAAAACCGGTCTCGATTTTATCAAAACTCTGGGGTACAACTCTCCTTAGGCCAGGCAAAAAGAATGTACAAAAACATGTTGCATCATTTGCATAGTACAAAAGTTCTGAGAGGTCAAAGTGGCGGTTGAGAAGCGTCTTGACTCCGGCGTTTTTCGCTTCACCCCGCTGCTGGTATCTTTTTTTTTTTTTTCTTTCTCTTTTTTAGGAAAAGTAAGTTTTTTTTTTGCCACAAATAAGGAATTTATGTGTTTTAGCTTGCTGCAATAAAAAGCATCTTTCCAGATTTTTTTTTTCTTATTTTCTTTTCTTGTTGTTTACGGGCACTCATGAAAGTTCACACTCCTTAATCGCGCTTGTACTTCGCATGTCTCGTTTATTAAAATTGTAGGGAATAAAAGAACGACGCCTCGGGTACAAGGCTACGGGGCGCTTATGTTACGGCGAAGCCAAGGAGGAGGTTCATTTACGTTTGCCATGCGGTTCGCGGTCGCTGTCAGGAGCTAGTAAGATATTCGAGCTCACGTTTGCAGCGGGGCAAACGTACACATCCCCTTGGCTCCGCCGTAACATAAGCGCCCCGTACCTTTGTACCCGAGGCGTCGTGCCTCTATTCTCTACAGTTCTAATAAACGGAACCCGAGTAGACTTCAGCCTAACTCCGGCACGAACAGTTGTCCATGCGCTTCCTTCCTTACATCTAAAAACGTAACAACGACCTAAATATGACGACTTGTCAACGCCTTCCCTCGAAGAATATATTGGAGAATCCACAACTCTGGGCGCATCAAGGTGGATGACTGCGACAGTTCAGCTAGACTCTTTTCGAATGCGGGGTGGCAGAGTTGGTGTCGGCGCGTCAGTGATGTCATCTAGACGATTGTATGTGTATGCCAGTGTTGTACGGAACGGCGTTCCAAGGTACCGGCGTTCCTGGAACGCGTTCGTTTTAGGAGGAACGAAGGAACGCCGCCGTTACATTTGGCAACGGTGGAACTGGAACGGAAACTAGTTATATTTTTAGTGGAACGGAAAAAGGAACGGCGTTCCTTTTTTTCGTGCGGTGGAGTAATTTTTAATTTATTTCTAAGAGGGAAATTCTAAAATGTATAAAAACTATATCACTACGAAGCGCAGGGTCTCTTAGCTTTTTTTTTTCTTCTTATCTTTGGGTCTATTTTGTGGGGTTCTCGCGTGATAACTGTGGGGTGCAGGAGTTCTAACGGACATTGATTACATTTTTTTTTCTCAATGTCTAAAACTGCGGTAAAAAAAAAAAAAAATCTTTTAGGCAATGGAAAAGACACAGAAAGAGGGACGTTTGAAGCTCAGCTACTTTCTTTGCTTCCACGAATCCTCATACACCCAGAAACCTAAGACCGACTACAGCCATCACTGAACTTTCACAAAGAGACCTACAGTTACACCAGAAGAACAGGTTACCGGACATCGAACGCAACCTTGTATCCCGAACATTGGTCACGTGGGGGGGCGCCCCCCCCCCCCCCCCCCCCCTTTGAAGCTGAGCAACGAATACAACCTTCACAAAGGACTGGCAGTTTTCAAAACTGGTCTTCCAAAATCTCTACCCTCTTCTTCATTTCCTCGTCTTCCGGACAGAAACTTCGAGAAGCAAGTGTTGTTTATCGAGAAGCTAGTGTTGTTAAGTTCGGACAAGAGACTTTGTTAGATTGAAACGTGTGAGGTTGTTGTAAAACGCTCGTGCAAAGTGGGGTAACAGTACATTTGGCTCGTCTGAATCGCTCACGACAAAGATGAATATGTCCGAAAGCTGAAATTTTTAAAGGTGAATATGTCAACAAATGAAACCTTGTTTCATTCTTGTTTTTTTTTTTCCTGGTGTCATTCAGCATTCGAATTCGTATGTTTCCATTTGATAAAAAAGATAAAAACAACAAAACAAGCTTTTTTTATCTAATTGAATATAGTAATCCCCAAAATACAAATGTAACGTGTATGTAACGATGCGTTCCATTTTTTAACTGTAACGGGAACGAGTTCCTTTTTCACGGATGGAACTTGTAACGGGAACGCGTTCCAAAAATCAGAAGGAACGAGGAACGAGCTTTCGTTCCTTTTTTTGAGGAACGTGTATAACACTGGTGTATGCCCAGGAAAGGCACAGATGCAGAGCTTCACTGCACGTGAACTTTGACTCTGCCTGGTTCGTGGCCACTGGCGTTGGTTCAGTCTGGCTGAACTGACGCAGTAATCCACCTTGATGCGCCCAGAGTTGTGGATTCTCCAAATATTCTTCAAGGGGAGGCGTTGACGAGCCGTCATATTTAGGTCGTTTTTACGTTTTTAGACACAAGGAAAGAAGCGCATGGAGAACTGTTCGTGCCGGAGTTAGGCTGAAGTCTACTCGGGTTTCGTTTATTAGAACTGTAGAGAATAGAGGCACGATGCCTCGGGTACAAAGGTACGGGGCGCTTTTGTTACGGCGGAGCCAAGGGGGATGTGTACGTTTGCCCCGCTGCAAACGTGAACTCAAATATCTTACTAGCTCCTGACAGCGACCGCGAACCGCATGGCAAACGTAAATGAACCTCCTCCTTGGCTTCGCCGTAACATATCGTAACATAAGCGCCCCGTAGCCTTGTACCCGAGGCGTCGTTCTTTTATTCCCTACAGTTTTAATAAACGAGACATGCGAGGTACAAGCGCGATTAAGGAGTGTGAACTTTCATGAGTGCCCGTAAACAACCACAAGAAAAAAAATTAAAAAAAAATCTGGAAAGATGCTTTTTTTACAGCAAGCTACAACACATAAATTTCTTATTTGTGGCAAAAAAAAACTTACTTTTCCTAAAAAAAATAAAGAAAAAAAAGATACCAGCAGCGGGGTAAAGCGGCAAACGCCGGAGTCAAGACGCTTTTCAACCGCCACTTTGACCTCTCAGAACTTTTGTACTAAGCAAATGATGCAACATGTTTTTGTACATTCTTTTTGCCCGGCCTAAGGAGAGTTGTACCCCAAAGTTTTAATAAAATCGAGACCGGGTTTTTTTATTTTGTTTTTTCAGTATGAGTAATTTTTTGAAAATGTGTTTTTAAAAAAAATTTTTATGTTTCTGTTTTTATTGCAAGTTCATATTTTGCAGGTATAATTTAGATGCCATGGCGTATATCAGGCACGTATCCAGGGGGGGGGGGGGTGCCATGGGGCCCGGGCCCCCCCCGAAATCTTCCATTTTGCTGGGACCTCCTCTCCCCCTCCCCCTCATACAACGTTTTGTCATGGGCGGGCCCCCCCCGAAACAAAATCCTGGCTACGTGCCTGGCCTATATTATTTATAGTTTTCAAAGTCGCTAATGCCAGACATATTGAGGTAGAAGGCTTGAAAGTTAGTGTATTTGTTGCTCCTGGTCTAAAGTTATGAATTTTGTAAATTTTTTTAAATCATAAATTACATAATAATTGCATGCAGTTGACTTAAACTTTGGTGTCCTACATGAAACAGGAACCATTTTTGGCCTAACACTCTTTGCCTGCCTTCGACAGGACCGCAAAGGTGGCAACTAATGCAGTCCGCGGTGAGAGCAGGGCCGTCGCGCAATTTTGAAACATTTTTTTTCTCGTAGTGAAAACGCGTTTTCGAGAAAAAAAGTTCAGTTTCGTGCGATTCATTTGTGTGTACATCACATATAAAAAAAAAACAGAAAAAATAAAAATGTTGAGTGGACCTGCAGGTTCGATCTCTCGTGGAATCACCCAGTAGTGGCTTCTTCGTTGCGGAGGGCTTTGCGGAGGGGGAAACGCTGTCTACGAAAACTTCCTATTATGACAAACGTCCCATAATGCAACGCGCGGTTACGCTGACGGCGACAGTGACGGTGACGCCGTTCAAGCCGGAATGGACGGCTAAGAGCTGTGCTCTAAAATAAGATATGGTTTAGCGTTATTAGTTTCTGTATCTGGTCTCTAAAAAAACAGTGATATTTTTCAGGCCTGTGTACTAGCTTTAATCAGGTGAGCTTTCTGAGTCTCAGTTTTAGAGCGCAGCTCTTAGTCACCCGTTCCCGGCTTGAGCGGCGTCGCCGTCACCGTCGCCATAACCGCGCGTTTCTTAATGCGACGTCCCATAATGCAACGCCCGGGTCTCATTCGTGACCCGCGCATTGCATTATGGGACGTTTCTCATAATGACGTTACACGTGACATTCCGAGGGTCACGAGTGACGTCACGACGGCCACGAGTGACGTCACGACGGCCGCGAGTGACGCCATTAAGGGAAATGTCCCATAATACAACGTGCGGGTCACGAGGGTTTCCAGTGATGTCACGAGGTCACGGTATGAGAAACGCCATGCGACGTTTCCCATACCACGTCACGCGTGACGTCACGACGGTCACGAAGGCTACGGGTGACGTCACGAGTGACGTCGCGAAGGTCACTCAGGTCACGAGTGATGTCACGAGGAGGGAGCGAGGGAGGGAGAGGAGTAGGGGGAAAAGAGGGGTGGAAGTGAAGGAGAGGAGGGAGGAGGAGGGGAGGCAGAGGAGGAGGGGGAGGAGGAGAGGGTACGTAGAAAGAGGAGGGGCACACCCTCCTTTCCGTACCCTCCCCTCCTCCAGCTCAAGAGCTGCGCTCTAATTCGGGATTACAGGGAGGTTAAACGTCTTTCATCATTTCAGAAGTGAGATTTTATCGTTTCTTAAGTTTGGGAAACACTGCTTAAAGGCATTTTTACTGTTCACAAACATGAGCCTCTGCTTGTGTCCCAAGCGACTTCTTGTCGCTCCGTCTTTGCAGGCCTGTCGTGTTTGCTGATGGCAACGGTGCCAGAAAGCACGAATGCTACACGGAAAACGAAGTGGGAGATTTAGCGAAGTCCTTAAGGGTGCTTTGTTGATACCTTTGTAAGTGGAAGTTCACTCGAACGTCAAACACTGGAGTACCGCCTGATGGCCTTTGAAAAAAAGGGTCTATCGGCAATTGCAAGCACGGCATCTGGCCGCCGCCATGTCACTGCTCGTGCGGACAAAAACGTGCAATTGCAAGCTTGCCAAAGCTATACGTTCGCGCGCACGCCGCACATGCTTGCACGCATGGAGCACCAGCGTGACGTCATGCTTGAAATTGTCTATACATCATATAAAAAACAACCTGCATACAGATTCAAACGCAAGTCACCGCACAATCGGTGCTTCGAATGCTGCATGGCAATGAGTTCAAGGAGAAAACTTGGGCATGCGGCATTCGAACCACGGATATTTCCATGACTCGTGTTTGCAGACTGTCTGCGGTATGATGCATGAGCAGTGCGACTCCGGCTTTAATGTCGAAAAGCAGCAAACACAACATTTTCATATCTTTTCTTTTCAATGTACAAGTAGTACACTAAATCGGTATGCTCCGTAACAGCAGTATTAAATAGATTCTTAAGTTAATAAAAAAATTAATCTTTTTTTTTTTTGAAAAAAAATAATAAAAAACATGACTCGCTATTTTTTCCTATTCCGTGAAATGATGGAGAAAACATTTATACTGTTTCGCGGAGATTATTCTCTCTTCTCAATAAACGTGATGGTTGTACGTCCAAACATAACGAAATGAAGAGACCAGGAGCGCACTAAGCAATATTAAGAAATTTTCGCACGTGCTTTGTTGTTTCAATCGTTTGTCGAACTTTGTAACCTGTCTAATCTCTCACGCACTTTGTGTCCTCGGAGCGTCCCCTTACCGTAAGCAGGGCCGGAAGTAAACCGCACTTAAAATTCCGAGGCGATCCTTCATCAATCTTCATAGAGGGGATACAGTGCTACGCGTCGCAGTTCCTCTCTCTAGCCGCGCGTATAATTGCTAGAGAAAAAAATATTCGGACGTAAAATTTATCACCCGTACCCTGCCGCCGCGTTCGGTCCACTGCTCCTTACAGCGCATCTGAATTCCGTCCTCGCGAAGCAGACGAACATTTATTTCCAAACTCATGTTCGTGTACGGTGATGCGGAAAGGGAACCGATTTGAATGCGCGCTTCCACCGAGGAAACAAAAAAAAACAACGCTACGAGAAGATGATAATAGGAGAGAAAGCGGTGAGTTCACGGGAAGCAAGAACTGAACGGCATTCGACCGATGATAAAGTCGGTCTACATTCATTATAGACCAAACTCTTCTTTTTACTAGCCGTGCATTAGAATGTTCGCCCGGTTTGAAGCAGCCTCTGAGCCATAGGGACGGGAGTATGAAGGAATATGCAGCAGGAAGTGAAGAATGCAAATTTGGACAGTTGAGGCTGGTGATTGGAAGATACGATGGGCGAACGGCACTAGGGGTGAAAGGAAAGGTGGTAAAATAAAAATGGCCCATAATGTAATATAAAAAAGGGATATATATATAAAAACACAAAACGGTGGTCGTCTTGTGAGGAGGTAAAACAAGAATTTGGACAAATATGCATATTTTTTAAGACAGCGCAGGGATTGTTTGGAGTATACTTTCTTTTTAAGGGGGAGGAAGGGGGGGGGGGCGATTGATTCTTGGCTAGTCAAATGCGTCATGAAACGACTATTTGTCATTTGATATAGTTCTCTGTTGTATTTGCATGAACGATACTGGACTCGTGCGTCGAACAGAGGTCTCTACTATCGTTAAAGTGTTGTCAGGAACCGGTCAGATTGGGTCGTCTTGACGGGGCCTTTATTTTATTTTGTCAATTTTCATAGTTCCTGTAAACAAAAAAAAAAGTTGATCTTCTTAGGTTTTAGTGTTGAGATTGACTTAAGCGCAAAGAACGAATCCCGAAGCACGAAGCGTGAACTAAATTTACTCAGTGCGTTTCTAAAGTCCCAGTTAATATAGCATCTACCACTTATCTAATACTGTTTGTATTAATAAACAGTATGATAATGTCCACAATAGCGAGAACAAAAGCGTGCTAATAGGCAGGGTAAAAAAAAACAAAAAACCTAGAAGGCGTCAGGGTTAAAATAAACACCATACATTTCCAAACAAAGTGTATTTTTGATGATATTAAGTTTTCGCAAGCTTATTATTTATACATTTGCTTAAGGTCTGATACGAATGCCATTACTTTATATAAGTAATATAAACTATCGCTGCTACCCACCTATAGTTGTAAGCTCTTAATAGCTTCCTGGGATTGTTCATTATTTTACAGCTATTTTGTTAATTTAGTATAACATATATAACATGTAATAACATTTATGTCAAGTACGTCTGGAATCTAGATTTATTTCTTAAGCTAGCTGCACGAGTGTTGTACGATGTTGGACAGATGGAACTTCTAATGTGTATTGTCGTACGCTGGACGAAAGCATACAAATTGCGTCTGATATATCACATGGACCTTTTTTAAAGCATTTTTGCATGGAAGGTTTATGCGTTCGTGACCAGGAAAGCCATGACGATCCGCGGTAAAAGACGAGCAGAGTACGGACTCACGACGAAAACATTCTAGCCCCTAAGCACTACTCGTAAACATGAGCGGGCGACGTCGAAGCAATCAAATCGTTGTAAATGTGCTCTCGGAAGGATTAGTTACGACTGTCCGCAGGTCTCGAAATCCCAAGGTCGGTGGCTTGATGACTGCATCCAGGGTCGCTCTGAAACCAATCCTGGTTCACACATGAAGAAACGTCCTTGAACTCGCGACACAAATAATAGCGAATTGGATGTGGACGTAGTGCAAACAAAATATAATAATAATAATAATAATAATAATAATAATAATAATGCATTTTTTATTTCCCATTCTGGTTGGTACAAAAAGGGAGGACGTCAGGACAAAAAGCTGCAGTTGCAGCTTGACGAGGTCCTGGCGCCCTAACACACTTTGGCGGGAAAGCAGCATTGTAAACACAACGAAAACGAACACAAAAATGGACACTAAAACACAATCACGAGTATTCACATGGTTACACTCAGCTTGAATGCATCAAAATAAATATTTTTAAAGTAGAAACAACTTTCACCACAGATACAAAAACTCCAGGAACTGGAGGTAAAAATTATGCTGTCTGTAATATGATTTTTGTCAACATTCGATTTGTTGTCCCATAGATGCTGACATTATTGGCTTCGAGTTTATTAAGTAAAGTCGGTAATGCGTATTTTATTGATGCAAAGCCGTAATTTGCACGGGGTATTGAAACGCTCCAAACTTCGCCGTGACGTGTGACATATTTATGATCTAGTTTTGCTAAGCCTGACAGTGCGAAAAGGAAAAAAATATTATTATGTTTTAATGCCGTATTATACATCACCAGCAGGCGAAATTTGTACAAGTGGTCAATAGGAATGACGTTATGTTTAAGAAAGAGCTCCCGAGAAGGGTGCAAGAATGGTACATATGCGACAATTCGAAGAACCCTCTTTTGGGTTAGTAGTAGTTTTGTTATATTTTGCATCGTTGTTTGGCCCCAAACTAAATGACAATACACAAAGTGAGTGTAAATCAAAGAATAATACAAAAGTAATTTAACACTTGTTGGAAATACATCACGATTCTTACAAAGGAGACCAATAGATTTACGAACTTTTTGATGTATATAATCAACGTGCTCATTCCATGACAACGATTCAGTGAAATAAACGCCCAATATTTTTACCGATTTTACCACTTGAAGTGTTGAAGAGCTTAAAGTTATTTGAAGCAAATTAGGTACTTGTCTATTTGGTGGTCGAAATAACACACATATTGTTTTATCCGCATTTATTTTTAGCCCGTTTACTTTCGTCCACAAATCGATGTTTGAAAGGACTCTTATTGCCGTGCTCTCAATTTCATCCACTGTGTGGCCCTTAATAAAAATAGTTGTGTCGTCAGCATAAGAAACAATGTTTGCCTGTGGTACACTATTTTCAATATCATTAATAAAAATAATAAATAAGAGGGGCCCGAGCACACTAACCTGAGGTACTCCAGTTTCAATTTTTTGTGTGGTTGAAATATAGTTGTTAATGGTAACGAATTGTGTACGGTACTGCAGGTAAGATCTAAACAGGTTCAGAGCAGTTCCACGAATACCATAGCGCTCCAACTTTTCCAGCAATATTGTGTGATTAATCAAGTCAAACGCTTTCGAAAAATCGATATATATACCCAAAATAAGTTCCTTGTTTTCAAAGCTTTCAATGATCTGCTGTTTTTGTACTAAGAGCGCCGATTCCGTTGACCGGTGCTTACGAAAGCCATGCTGACTATTAGAAATAACAGAATGTCTCTCTAGGTAGGAATGAAGTCTCTGATGAATTATTTTCTCAAGACCCTTGGAGAAAATGGATAATAATGAAATAGGTCTATAATTTTTAAAGATATTTTTATCGCCACCTTTATACAAAGTGACCACCTTAGCGCACTGCATTGCTTTAGGAAAAACACCGGAAGAAAGCGATAGATTAAATATATACGTTAACGCAGGTGTCACAATATCTACGACATACTTAATCGGTCTGATATTGAAATCATTTACGTCTTGACTTTTGGAGTTTTTTAGGTTTCTAAAAACTGCGAGCACTTCACACTCATCTGTCGGACTCATAAAAAAAGAATTTTCGAAATTACGATCGATATAACCACAAGCATCGGGTCCACCTTGAGGCAGATCTACATCACTTGATTGGTTCACTAGGTAACTATTAAAAGCATTCGCCAGAGCGCAGCCACACAGTTGAACATCTCCACAAATTACTTTATCTAATGTTTGACGTTCACGGTTTGGATGCAGTACATTGTTTACCCTTTCCCAAAGAACACGTGAATCTTTGTTATCATCTCTTGTAAATAGACTTGAATAGTATTCAGATTTGGCACGCCTTTGTAAACCAGTTAATTTATTACGATACCTCTTAAAAGCTTTAAGGTCTTCGGAGTCCCTTGTTTTTAAGAAGCGCTGGTACATGCTGTTTTTCTCACGTATTTTATGCAACAACTCCCTCGTCATCCAAGGCTTACGTATTTTTTTACATAAATTGACGGTTCTGTAAGGAAAGCACTCATCGTACAATGTTTTAAATGTTTGTAAAAAATATTCATATGCACGGTTGACATCTGTCTCCGACTAAAGGGTGTCCCAATTTACTGAGCATAAAACATCTCTAAAGACCGCCATTGTTGCGTCTGTAACATTTCGCCTTTTTAAAGTATTTCGTCTAACTCTGTTTTTTGTTTTGTGTAACTTTTTTATTAAAATAAATATTGGTAGGTGATCGCTGATATTGGCGCCAATAACATCAGCAGCTATGGAAGAGACATCATAATTCGTAACAAAGAAATCAATTAAGGTAGAGGTGGAATCAGTAATTCTCGTCGTATACTTTGTTGAGTTAGTTTTCTTCCAGAAACACCACTGTAAGAACAATATTGGGCAACTAATGTTAATATTTCATCCCGGCACATGTTAGTTACGTCGCAACTAACAAACTACTTGATGAAATTGAAAAAAAAAAAAATTCTATACTACTACCTCCACTTGGAACGAAATTACAAGAAGTTGCGTAGAGAGCGAAAATGAACCCCGTAAGGCATTGATTAGGCAGACGCAATACTACACATCCGATGATATTTAAGTGTTTTAGATGGAAGGCAGTTCAGAGATTAGAGGAGCAGCGCACACTTCGTGAGCTGAAAACTACACTTAAAAAAGGGTGTATTCTTACACCCTTTGTCCCATATAAGACACCCCAAAACTTCAGTTCGACCTGCAGCACACTGGCGTCAATCTGACGGTACGAACTTTCACGAGAGGCTTGATAGCCGTGTGGTACAACTTATTAAAATAATTAATGTACGTGTTGCTGACTACAAAAGAGATAATCGGGGTTTTCTTGGCCCTACTGCAAAACCTCAGGTGTTTTCTTTCTGTGGTATGCGATACGTACTGCAGCTATTTAATAAGTTATATCGCACCGTAATATTTGGGGCCGTCTGTTCAACTACAGTGGGCTGTACGTCGAACGGAAGTTTTGGGGTGATTGTATGAGACAAAAGGGTGTAAGGTGATACCGTTTTTTTTTTTTTAAGTGCATACCTATTACCAGAAGGGTCTACGATTGCTAATGGAATTCAAATAAGATCCAGTTATGACGCCAGCCTTACGAGCGTACAAGCTTAAAAGAAAATCGCGACATAACATAACCTTTGCCAAGCGTCAACATCTCGCGAAAGCTTTATAGGCGTGTAATTTAGACTTCAAATGATGCTTTAGGGACAGGAAGGCGGCCAGATATTTTGCCGATGGGACTGCATGCCACAAGGTGTACGGTTGGGCCAGAACCCTATATACAAGGAAAGATTAGCCGATGTGTGGAGCCTCCGCCCACTAAAACAAGCGGACTTTACGAAAACACAAAAGGGAGAATTTTGCTCTTGGCCGCTCTACTTACGTGCGCTAGTCCAAATGCGCGGTTAGTAGTTGTTTTATAAATGCAATTTGTTGTACTCTGACATTTTGTCATGCCTGCAATTGGTCACTATATTCAACCACTGGCCATGCTTTATTGATGAAAAAAAAAACATATCTTACAAATAAGCTTTATTTGTTTATTTTAAACAAAAATAGGCTTTCTGAAACAAATATTAAAATGGTGGTGATTAAGCGAGAGGGTTCGCAGTTCCTCTCCTAGATGGCGCCGGTCACGGCACTGAATTTTTGTGGTGGTCATTTTTGAGGCCTAATATTCAAAGTGTTCAAAATTCACCTTCTACAAAGGAGAAATACGTTTAAGCTCATAATTTTAAGCGATCGTAGCTGATAAGTAACTTTAAACTTCGGACTACGTGTGCAGCGCTAAAAACACTTACATTAGCGATAAACACTTTTATTATAATGATGGGCCACAGCATACCTTGCGTGCCTAATCCAAAGTGAGTTTGAAATTCGATAACACAAAATGGCAGAGGCGAGGTGCCAGTTCCGGGTTGCCTTACCTTCAGCGGCGGTTGCTGAATTATCAGCATCTTGAAAAGAGTGTTAAGCTATCCCAGTATAAAGGGCTCTGGGTTGGGTGAGTCAATAGGTGATAAGAATAAGGAAAAACAGTGTGAAAATAACACAAGGATATGTGAAACACACACACACAAACTAAGCACTGCCTCAAGATTGGCATTTACTTTTATAGCAAATGTATTAAAAAACACAAGCAAAGGAAACAGGACAGTGTGTTACTTCACTAAACCACGAAATAAATTTGTCAGACTCAATAATCACCGAAATTTCGCCATCGGAAAGAATTACGGATTAAAACTGACACAAAAAGAACCGTATCTCCGAATAAAACAAGGTTTCAAGAATTTATCTTCATGTATCATTTGGGTGCATAGGCAATATTTCAATATTATTAAATTACTATGGGAATTCAGTATCAAGCGATTATATTATAATAGGTCATGCTGGTGCTTCGACAAGTTGACGAGCTTTGTTTTAAGTAATTGGGACGTTGTATTACTTCATAACGTTGCCATAGAAGCTACTCCGCGTTCAGTTAAATTAAATCCGCCTCGTCGGCAGTAGAGGCCTGTCCAAAATTCCCTTGAACGTCTAATTTCGCCAGAAGCATCAGAAAGGCGATTTAAAATTTACAGAGCGAAATAGTAAACACTTTCAACCAACAAGAAGGTATAATATCCGCAAAACGACTCTATGTAGCAATTTAGTACTTAAAGAAAAACACGTCTTTGCATCCCTACGTTCGCGCCCTGAAAACAAGACCGCACTGAATAACAAATTGCACATCTCAACGAAAGTCAAATGCGGCACGGATTTGGTGGATCGTCATAAATAAATAGAGAGAAAGAAAGAAACAGGGAGAGAGAGAGAGAGAAAACAGTGTTTAAACTAGAACTTGTCTACGGCCGTTTGCCTATCCCATGAGCCCCCCGTTTTTCCGCCATATTTTCCAAAGGATGATGTATCGACTGAGCGTCGCGTAAGAACGTCGCCGACTTGGTTACCCTTTTGGGGTTTCTGGGTAGTGACGGTGCAGTTTGTGGGTCGCTCTGTTATACTGCTATTATTCTCGGCTTCCCACAAGTTAAACCCGTCGACATTGCACAAGCCAGCGTAAAATATTGTTAAGACGAGGAAGGTATCGGTTGGGCTTATATTAAGTCGGATTCAGGTATTGATAAAGTAACGTGAATATAATATACATTTCTCGATTCGACGTTAACAAATTTTAGAGTGATTTTCTTTGTTGATAACAACTTATGGGGCATCAGTCACAAAGGAAATTAGACGTCGATTGTTGACACTCTAAACTAGTATAGGAATCACTCGAGAATACATGTTCAGGCTGGGATAGTATTTAAGAACCTAGCATTCTAGGGCGAATAGCCTACGCGAAGTTAGCATCAAAGTAAATCACTAAACCACCAACTGTACATAGGCCACCATTTAACTGATTCACTTTTCATTCTACGTTTATCATCGTTATCAAAAAATGCTGGACAACGAAAAGTCACTTAAAATAAAGTGGAACTCTGTAAAACAATGCCGATAGACATCCACATACTTCTACGTTTTCTGTTGCTTTTGATTACTTGCTTTTTTTCTCTCCCTCTCTCTCTCTCTTTCTCTCAATTCCCTGTTGTGGTTTCCCATTCATTTATTATCTTTTCATTCTGGTAATGTGTGACTTGTGCTTGTTCTAAAAGTAGAATGTCAAGATTAGTTAAAAGGGTTCATAACTGGGCTAGTTGGAAGTTAGACATTTGAACGGTATTAGCGCACACGTATGAAGAAAAGAGAAGAGAAGCGCTCTTTTCTATCTCTTCTCTCTTCTTCATACGTGTGCGCTAATACCGTTCAAAGATTAGTTAAACTTTGCAAAGTAAGATGCAGAGTTCCACCATGGTGGGAAATGTTTCCCAGCCATTTTAACTGGTTGGACGCTGAATAATTGAGATAAACCGGGATGGAGAGTAACAGGACACGATTGTTTCTGAAGAGCTAATTGACATGTATATCCTGTTGATTAAACTTCAAAATAGCAATGAACTACGCCCTTGAAAAGTACCCCGAGTGTACTTTGTTGCAAACCACACGTGTAGCCAATTACACAATGAGGAGAAGGTAACAAAAGGTGAACGAAGAGAAATAAGCATGCTCCCATACTCCGTTTTACCTTATGTTCTAGCGTTACCAATGCTACAAGCCAACGTGTTCGATCAATATTCTCAAAAACGATACATCATGGCACTGCTCGTTTTTCCATGAGTGTGTTACCACTTACCAGTCAACCCATTCACTCAAGCGCTAAGATTACGGCGTGAAATTGCGTTTTGAGTCTGTGCTTTTTAGTCGCAACTATCCGTACGCACCGCGTGGATGAAACGCAGTATAGTTAGTCCAACCAACTTGTTAAATGCTTCTGCCTATCAGTCTTGAGCAGTAGCTTCCTCACTGCGTGATTCTTGTTACGAAAGCGCGCCTCCTGTCTTTAATTCGAGAGCCACTTTGATCGAAAGAACAAACCGGGGAAATGCTAATGCACGAAAAAAAAATTGTCTTTTAATGTGTTACCCTTTCAGACCTAGTGTAACAGAGCAGGTCGCATCTAATGTGTACAAGTACTTGTCTTGACCCTCATTGAGAAGTCAGCATGCGCAGACTTAATCGGTGCTCAAAGTGCGTGAGCGCACGTGCTCCAGTGCCATTGGTTAGTTCCGCATAAAGTTCTCTCAGAGTAAATACCTTTTCCACAATGGCGCAGGCATCTTAAATGTCGTCACTTCTGGTATGCTGTAAAACATCATTTTTGATCTCTCTACGCCGCTGGAAGATGTTTACTAAAATGCGTAAATGTCATACATTCTCTTCCTTTGCCTCACTGTATCTTCCCGCATATTCCAGGTTGAAATGCTTTATTATATTTTCATCCCGCATATCAGATGCGGAACCCCCGTAACTGAAAGCGACAAGAAACAGAAAACGTCTATAGGTCCATTCGCACCACACTGTTTACCTACGTTGCGTTGTGTTACGGAACCTCACGCCTCCTTACGTTGACAGTCACCGGATAGATATGCTTCGTATGAAGCGGGGCAACCAGTTCAAGGAATGGCCTCGCACGCGACATTCAAGGCGTGGATGTTGCTGCGACTTTTAACGTAACTTAAGAAAACGGAAGCAAACGCTCATATGTGAATGGTCCTTATAGCTTAACATTTGCTTTGAGAGAAACATAGATAAATAATATGGAATTCCTATGTGGAGCGCAAGTTCGTCTGCTTCTTTTGCTGGGGTTGTGGCGACTTCAGAAAGACGCCAAGCTCTGATTGGTTTAGAATGAAGGATAGTAAGTAGACATCGAGGCAAGCGGCCTCGAGGTCTACCCGCTATCCTTCAATCAGAGCCAATCAGAGCTAGGCGTTCTGAAACCCCTGCAAAAGAAGCAGACGAACTTGCGTCCGCATACTCCGCTTCGCTTTAAGTCCGACCGCAGCCCGCGCTACGATCCATTGAAGCCAATCGAGCAGCGTCAAAAGTGCATGGTCACTTTGCTTGTTTTCTCTGTGACTCAGTTTGCAGCCCGCTCCACTGGAAATAGAAAGGCCCCAGGTTCGATACCAGGACCAGTTTTGCGGTCGCGCACTAGTCACCTGGCTGTGTTTGAAGATCTTTGTTTGTCCTTTGTCCCCTTTGTTACCCTTCTCCAGGGATTATTATCGTCAAACCAATCATGCACTAAAAAGGAACGCAGGATGAAGGCCCATTCGCTGTGGGTGGTTGGTTCAGTCGGGGATAGCAAATCCAGAAAGACAACTGTCGGGGCTTAAAATAAAACGGAGTATGCCATTTCTCAAGAGCACTTTAGTCACCACCATTCTCTGTCCGCCATTCGTCAGGTGAAGCGTGGCAGAGAACCGGCGGTTGATAAGGGATCATGGTGTAAGTCCCCTGCAACACGATGCTGCGTCACAGGCAGGGAGCACGCGAAGGAAGAACCGCCTCGTGTCCCGTCGTTGGAAGCGAGCTCTAGACAAGAACCGATCTTGTTCTACACGGTACAAAAATGCAGCGGGGCTTTGAGAGACTAATGGCAGCTGAAAGGCAGGCAGGCTGGCCACAGAGCCGTGATGCGTCTACTTAGCCAAGCCGTGTGCCCTGCACTTCTTTTTTGAGCCTACGCGGAATGCGAAGTTAATGATGGGTAGTGAAAGCATTTTGGGGCGGCTTGTACTTTCTGTGCTTCTTCGGCGGCGTACAAAAATGCTCCCTACCAGACACAAGATATGCAAAGCCGTTTTCCTCCCCGCCTCTTTCATAGTCCAAGAACTCAACCGTGGTGAGGTATTTTTACTTGATGCGAGCACTTTGCGTCCGGCCGCTGTATTTCATTTTTTCTATTTTACCCTCAACCGTGACATTCTCCTCGACACGGTTGATACTTTTTCTTATCCAGGGCAGAAAAGGCGATATTAATTTTTTTCATCGGGAGAATTTGCGAAGATCCAGGACTTAAAACTGTAGAGCGTTTGAAGGGCACGCTTTTCAGCCTGTGGAATAATACGTTCTTTAGGGGCGTCTTTCTTAGTCGAAATTTTAGCTCCATTTTCTTTTATTTATTTATAGAAAAAAACCTGCAGCGCCGAAAACTTCGGCATTATGGCAGGTACAGCCCATGGATTATTACGCTCACTAAAATAAAAACAGAACACTTGAATATACAACCTGGGCTGTCAATAAAGAAAATACATGAACATTGAACATAAACAACATTAAACATCAAGACCATTTCCTGAGATAAATGGTCCCACGTCGTCACGAATAAAACAAAGACTCTGGTAACAGGTTCCACTGAGCGATTGTGCGTGGAAAAAATGAAAACTTCTTATAATCTGTTCTACAAGAACTTTCCCTTATTTTTCTGGTATGATCCACACGATTTGAAATGTAGTTAGGTAATTTTATGTAGTTTCTTTTATCAATGCCAGTCATATCATTAAACATTGCGAGCAAGAACCTCAATCGAAAATCTTTGCGCCTTGACAATAAAGTTTCCCAACCAAGTACATTTTTAGTCACTGTTACGCTATTGTTTGTACTATAATTTCCTGTTACAAATCTCGCCGCACGGTTTTGAAGTTTTTGTAACTTATCTGCAAGGTACTTCTGATGCGGATCCCACAAAACACTTGCGTATTCCAGTGTAGGTCTTACCAAACAGCAATAGGCAGTCTCTTTTAGTTTCTGTGGAGCACAGCGTAAATTTCGAATAAGAAAATTTAAAGTGCGGCTGGCTTTCTAAGCAGTTTCAGTGACATGAACATTAAAAGAAAGGGTGTATGACAAAGTAATCCCCAAATACTTGACATCAGTGTTATTACTTAATCTATGATCATCAATAAAATAGCATGATGGGACAGGGTTACGTTTCCTCCCAAAAATGACTTGCACACACTTTTCCACATTTAAGCCCAACTCCCAAATCCTGCACCAATCCGATATGTTATCTAGGTCCGACTGCAAAAAAGCTGAATCACCAACACTGTCTATTCTGCTGTACAAAACACAATCGTCCGCAAACAGCCTTATGGGCGAGTTAATGGTCGATGATATGTCATTAATAAATACAAGAAATAAAAGGGGTCAGTCAACTCTCCGAGGGGACCTGGTGGGGGCGGGTGTCCTTGTCCGGATGGTGACGACCGATGATGGTGCTCGCCCGATGACAACAGCCCCCCGGGAAGTTGATAAAAAAAAAAAAAAAAACTAAAAGTTGTTCGATCCCACTGAACACATTGCGACGATGGTTGGCTTTACAGTGACCAGTGTGGCCACGTTTATTATGAAACAAAACAACTCAACAGTCATGAGTTAAAACTCCAAAATTATACGAAAAAAAAAAACAACTCAACAGTCATGAGTTCAAGTTCCAAAATTAAAACCCCGTACTTTTGTCCCCAGTCTCCCAAAATTGAATCGAAGCCAAATCCCCCAGAATCCTCTCCGCACTCCTTTTGTAGGCTCGTAGGAGCCTCCTTTCCCCTCAGGGACCGACCAATCCCTTCAAATTTCACCACTCCCACGTGGTACACTGTTGCCCAATGGTCGGCGAGCTGTCAACCTGGCGCTCCAACGGCCAAATCCAAATTCTTTGTAGAATTGTCCTCTGCATTTTCCGCAGACTGGCCGGCGCCAACAGCTAAATTATTACCTCGGGTAAAAAGCGACAATTTGATACTAAGCGGCGAAACCCTCTATCTACAGGAACATTCGGTTAAAAACCACACGCAGCTCCAAGCGCGGGCTCTCTCCGCACCGAAACCCGAGACGTTTCTTAACGACCGCGGGGGAGGCTCTCCCACCTCGGCCGCGATGACCCCGCGGAAGCTCCCTCCAAAACGCCGAACCCGACATAGAAAGTTAAAAAAAAAAAGAAAACAACACCGACACAACTCCGGAAAAATAAACTTTCCTAACAAAAATCACCTTAAATAATAAGCAGGATTTCTCCGTACTTAACACCTCCCCACCAAGAATGTTGCAAGTACACTTGTTGTTCGCGCAACAACAGTCCACACTGTCCGTCACTTCGGAGACACACAGCACCGAGCAAGACCCAGAGTCGGACATTCCAGATTCCACAATGTCCATATAGATATATTTATACCCGCTTATCCCAAAGCTCCCCACTATGGGTGCAGACACCACTAGGCACTCTATTCCTAATAAAGTTCGCACTAGTCAAAATAAACATTCAAAATAAAGCAAAAACTATACGACTTGAAAACAAGAAATGTAAAATGCTACAAGAAAGGAACTACAGATAACTCGCAGCGTCTCCGACAGCGCTTTCTCTAAGCTCTTTCGTGCCTCGACATGCACGTTTCAAAATATACGTTGGGACTGACAACTTCTCCCGCGGAGAATAAAGACTATACGCCATAAATATTACGTAGAATATAAAATACTGAAAGGCCGACCGAAAAGCAAAAGGAGAGTTAATCAGGAAGGCAGTGAAATAAACGTAGGCTAAGGCGAAACGAAACACCAGTAGCCTTGCTATCTACCCTCCTAATCTTGGCCGTCTTGTCGTCCAGCTCGTTGCTATTGAAGACGTTCTGAGAATTGCCTGGGGCGGCGCGCAGTACGCGGCACTCGCGGATCCCGAGCTCAAACTAAAAGTCTGCTGTGCTCGCGTGCGAGCTCTAGCCACTGGCCGGAGTGGCTTCCTCTTCTCCGTGCCCATTTGGCGCCTGCCGCCCCCGCAGCTCCTTGCGTCCGGACTCCTCCTTCCGGAATCGCTCGACGCAGCCTTCGTCGTGATCGTCACCCTACGATGTACCGCCGGCCTGACATTCGGCGACGACACGGTGCCGGTACCGGAGTCGGTGCCACTCCGCAGTCGGAGCTTCCGTCTCGACGCCTGGATCGGAGGAATCAAGGCCCTTTTCGCCGTCCTCTCGCCATCGTCCACGTTCTCGCCGTGGTGATCCGCGTCGCAGCCCGGAGCCGATGCAGATTTGGACCCGGAACACCCCTCGACCGCCGATTCCGACCTGTCGCTGCACCCCTTGCGCAGTTGCTTCTTTCTTTCCAGCGGAGGACGGCCCTTGCGTCCCCAGTGCTGCGGTGACCGGCGCGCCGGGGTTCCCTGGATCCCTGCGCTCGATGTCGCCAACCAGGTTCGTCCCCTCGTCGCCGCCGTCACCATCGCTCCCTCTCTCGCCCTCGCCTCCTTGCGTCACCGGATCACCGGCGGGTGCTTCTGCCTTGTCGGCGCCAGCTCTCTTCTCAATTTTCATTTCGCGGCCGCTGCAGTCATCGCCGTACGCATTCTCCACGCGGTCTTTCTCCGGACTCATTTTAGTCTTAGCGCTCTCAAACGATGCCGGAGCGAGGGCTGCAAACTCCGGCATCGGCGCGAGGACGGCGCGGGGTGCTTTCGCGAGCTCTCTCATTTTTGTTGAGTCCCTCGAATCCATTTCCCTCAACGCCTGAATCTGAGCCAGCTTTACTTTCTTAATTTCGAGTTGGAGTCTAAGAATTTCACGCGCTATAGCTGCCGACCTGCTACCTACTTCATCGTCTGCTCCCGAAGAGCCGCCCTTAGCCCCTGATATTGTGACTTTGGACATTGTGAGCCTCGGAGGAAACAACCCTGGGTCTTACCTGTGAACGAGGGTCTTGCCGTGCCGTCACATCCCCGGGGCGTCCCTGTGGCTCCGCCGCGATGTTTCCTTCCGTCGGTCTTGAGTCCTTGACTCCCGGAGCCTCTCGCTTAGATGTCGCTCCGTCCGCGGCACACGACGCAACAGGCTATTGCCTCCGCCTTCTCACACAGATATTGACGGGGCTCACCATCAGCTGACGTCGTGGTGTTCTTGAGTCCCTTGACTCCCGGAGCCTCTCACTTAGATGTCGCTCCGTCCACCGCACACGACGCAACAGGCTATTGCCGCCGTCTTCTCACGCAGATATTGGCGGGGCTCACCATCAGCTGACGTCGTGGCGTTCCTCTTGAGTCCCTTGACTCCCGGAGCCTCTCGCTGGGATGCCGCTCCGTCCACCGCACACAACGCAACAGGCTATTGCCGCCGTCTTCTCATGCAGATAATGGCGGGGCTCACCATCAGCTGACGTTGTGGCGTTCACGCAACCCGTCGCAGAAAGTCAGCGGGATCCTGTCGACTGCGCCAGTCAACTTCCTCTGGCCGTCGTGGTGTGGGGGTGGGCGTCCTGGTCCGGATGGTGACGACCGATGATGGTGCTCGCCCGATGACAACAGCCCCCGGGAAGTTGATAAAAAAAAAAAAAAAACTAAATGTTGTTAGGCACGCGACGATTCGTGAGATCTGTCAACGGGCGCACTACGTCAGAATACCCCGGAACATAATCTCGATAATAATTGAAGAGACCCAGGACACTTCTGAGATCCTTTTTCGTCCTTGGGGCCTTCAGTTCCGATATTGCGCCCGTCCTCTCAGGGTCGGGGGAGTGGCCCAATGAGCCCACTACATGCCCCAGGTACCTCACCCTTGGTTGGGCAAACTTGCACTTTTTAGGATTGACCGTCAATCCCACCGCTGCGATGGTGGCGAGTACCTTCTGAAGGTGTTCTAAATGTTGCTCCCATGTCTCTGAGTATATCGCTACATCATCAATGTATGCGGATGCATAGCTCCTGTGCTCTCTCAGTAGCTCATTCATCACCCGTTGAAAGGTGGCCGCAGAGTTCTTTAGACCATAAGGCATTACCTTCCACGCATAAAGGCCACTTGGTGTCGCAAAGGCAGTATAACGCTGCGACTCCTCCTCAACTGGGATCTGCCAATAACCCCTTGTCATATCTAGGAGCGAAATATAACGAGCCTTGGCTACATCATACAACAACTCTGTCACATTTCCCATCGGGAAGCTGTCGGTTTCTGACATGGCGTTTAGCTGTCGGTAATCTATGCACATGCGCACAGTTCCGTCCTTTTTTGCAACGCACACAATTGGGTGCACGAAGCTACTCTCAATAGGGTAGATAAAATCCCAATCAAGCAGTTGAGCAATCTGCCGTTCGACCTCGGCTCTAAGAGCGAGCGGTACCTTGTAAGGGTATGACTTAGTCGCTTTCGCTCCAGGTACGAGAGTTACCCGATGGACCCCTACCTCACATCGTCCAGGTCCCTCAAAAAACACCGACGGGAACCTCATCAACAGCTGTTTTAGGCCCATTTTCTGAATTTGGGTCAGGTTCTCAGAGCCCGCGAGGATTTCCTCCAAACTAGCGTCACTAGTATGTCCGCTTGGTACGCTTTCTACGGGTCCAAAGTCGTCATCGGACTCGAAGATCACGCCGACATTGTTCGCGTGCACTATGTATCTCCTCAGCTTGTTCGCATGCACCCAGCGCTCGTTCCCCTCAGCAAAGCGGACAATGTAACTGTCGGAGCGTTTTTGCTCTGTGACCACGGCAGGTCCCAACCACTTAGGTTGCAACTTGTTTGCCATACCCGTCTCGAGTACGAGCACTTGTTCCCCTACTTCAAAGTTCTTTGGACGCGCTCTCAAGTTATACTTCTGCGCATAGGCACTTTGCAGAGCTTCGGAGTGCTCGTTCACCACTCGCGCCACCTCTGCCATTCTGTCCCTTAAACTTCTGAGATACTCAGCTGTCGGTCTGTTTAAGCCCGATGGCGGCGTCCACTCTCCCGTCCATGTCTTTCTCAGTATCGCTAACGGGCCCTGTGGCTCCCTGCCATACATCAGTTCGAACGGGGAGCTCCCCGTGACTTCGTTAGGAACTTCCCGATACGCCCAGAGAAGGCAAGGCACGTAAAGATCCCACTGCCCTCCTTTCTCGCTCACTACGTGTCGAAGCATAGCTTTAAATGTGGCGTTCCAGCGTTCAACAATCCCGTTACTCTGGGGGTGGTCTGGTGCTGAAAACCTGATCTGCACACCGAGGCGGCCAAGGAGCTCTTTCGTGAGTTGGGAGGTGAAATTCGTTCCCTGATCGCAGCAAATCAGCTCAGGCACCCCATAACGCGAAAACACGTCCACCAGCGCCTGGCACGTGGCTTTTGCCGTAAGTGAGCGCAGGGGTATGACCTCGGGCCATTGCGTACACAGATCCACGACAGTTAGCGCATATTTGTGGCCACGGGCCGAGCTCGGCTCGAGCGGACCGATACAGTCCATGTAGACCGTCTCAAAGGGTCGCTCGGGCCTCGTCAACGGAGTTATCGGGACCCTGTCTGTAACTTTCCCTCGGGAACATACCTGACACTCGTGACAAGCCTGGCAATGCCGTTTCACGTCAGCGGCCATCGTTGGCCAAAAGAAAGCACTTCTAACCCGCTGTTTAGTTTTCCTTTGCGAGAAATGCCCCCCACACGGGGTGTCGTGTGCCAGCCGTAATACCTCGGCATGACGCGACTTCGGTAGCATCAGTTGCATCTCTTTTTTCCCTTCAATCTCCTGTTCATGAAACAGAAGTCCATTCCGATTTACCATGCCATGCGTTCCGCAACGCGCCTGTTCCCACAAGGATTCCAGCGCACTATCCCCCTTTTGCTCCTCAGCAAAAGTCGGATCAGCTGCTTCTGGGGTGACGCTGCCGGTCACCAAATTTACGGCGCTGGCTTCAGCGGCTTCTTCCGCGTCTGCTTCTTTTTCAAAATTCAGCTAAGTGATTCGCTCTCTCGATTGTTCTGATTTTGCCCGTGCTTCCTCTATCGCGATTATCTCTTTTGCATCTTCACTGAGCAGTTTCTGCGCCCGTTCTAGATCCTCTAGCGCGTCCGGCGTGAGCAGCGCATCAACCCCTTCAGCTAGTTCATCAGTTACAGCACACAAGATTGTCACCTGCGGACTCGTATCTTTACCAGCTAGTTCTAGGCCCAACGGAACGTACATTAGGTCGGCGGACACCTTGTGTCCGAACGCCTGGCCGCGTACCTGATCAATGACGATACTCGACCTCAGCACCGTTATGTCGGCGCCCGAATCTAACAAAGCCTGGAACGACACGTTTCCCGTTTTAAGAGTCAACCAAGTCAGCCCCGTTGTCTTCTCGTCAGCTTCAGCTGCGACAGGTGCTTCTGTCGGTTGACCCACCGGTCCCACCGCCGCTCTCTCCGTAAGCTTCGGTGCGCCCGACCGCCCGGCCTCGCCCTTTATCTCCGATGGGCCTGTTCTGCGGGCACTCGTTACGATAGTGTCCTTGTTTCCCACATGTATGGCACCTGACTGCGCTCGATCGGTCCCATGTTCCTCTGCCAGCTGTCCCCTTATTGGACCTCTGGTCTTGTTTTAGAACAAATTGTTTCCCAGTGCTCTGCTCACGTTTCTCGAGGCCTTCGCGAGTCCCTCGTTTACTTTCCCCGAACCTTTCAGGCAGCTGCGCCAGCTCCTTTGGCCTTAGCCAGTCCTTAGTCTCATTTTGCAGGACGTACATGCGCGCGTCCTCCGCCATGAAATGCTTCATTCGGTCTGAAATTATCAATTTTCGCAGCTCATCAACTGTCTCAACCTCCCTGCTTTCTAAGTAATAGCCGAACATAATGTCGAGCTGGGTTGCGAACTGAGACCACGACTCCGCGCTCTCCTTGCGAGTTTTGTAGAATATCCGCTTGTATTCTTCCGGAGTCATTTTAAGCTCTGACAAAACCAGTTCACGCAGCTCCATGAAAGAGAGCACCCTACCGCCGGCTCGACTAGCGACCATTGCTCTGGTCTTTTCTCCGAGAAACGGCAAAATGATCGCTCCTCGCGCTTCCTCGGGTGTCTCACAGCTATTCATCATAGTCTCAGCGCGGACAGCGCGGAGTTCTTTTGCGAGCTCTCCCATTTTTGTCGAGTCCCTCGAATCCATTTCCCTCAACGCCTGAATCTGAGCCAGCTTTACTTTCTTAATTTCGAGTTGGAGTCTAAGAATTTCACGCGCTATAGCTGCCGACCTGCTACCTACTTCATCGTCTGCTCCCGAAGAGCCGCCCTTAGCCCCTGATATTGTGACTTTGGACATTGTGAGCCTCGCAGGAAACAACCCTGGGTCTTACCTGTGAACGAGGGTCTTGCTGTGCCGTCACATCCCCGGGGCGTCCCTGTGGCTCCGCCGCGATGTTTCCTTCCGTCGGTCTTGAGTCCTTGACTCCCGGAGCCTCTCGCTTAGATGTCGCTCCGTCCGCCGCACACGACGCAACAGGCTATTGCCTCCGCCTTCTCACACAGATATTGACGGGGCTCACCATCAGCTGACGTCGTGGTGTTCTTGAGTCCCTTGACTCCCGGAGCCTCTCACTTAGATGTCGCTCCGTCCACCGCACACGACGCAACAGGCTATTGCCGCCGTCTTCTCACGCAGATATTGGCGGGGCTCACCATCAGCTGACGTCGTGGCGTTCCTCTTGAGTCCCTTGACTCCCGGAGCCTCTCGCTGGGATGCCGCTCCGTCCACCGCACACAACGCAACAGGCTATTGCCGCCGTCTTCTCACGCAGATAATGGCGGGGCTCACCATCAGCTGACGTTGTGGCGTTCACGCAACCCGTCGCAGAAAGTCAGCGGGATCCTGCCGACTGCGCCAGTCAACTCTCCGAGGGGACCTGGTGGGGGCGGGTGTCCTTGTCCGGATGGTGACGACCGATGATGGTGCTCGCCCGATGACAACAGCCCCCCGGGAAGTTGATAAAAAAAAAAAAAACTAAAAGTTGTTCGACCCA